>VZTT01054103.1:31212-62522 GCA_013400855.1 Buphagus erythrorhynchus
TGGGGA
Source organism: Buphagus erythrorhynchus (assembly GCA_013400855.1). NCBI lineage: Eukaryota > Metazoa > Chordata > Aves > Passeriformes > Sturnidae > Buphagus > Buphagus erythrorhynchus. The sequence continues at coordinate 31,219 of VZTT01054103.1, forward strand.
GGAAAAACATACAAGAGAAAGGGAATTTTAAGTACAAAAATATCAATATTTAACAGAGAGCAATTCTCCTTGCTGCAAAGGCAGAGATTGTTAACCTCAGCCAGTTTCTGAAGTAGTTATTGCCACAGATTTTGTTCTACTACCTTTCTAACGCTGCTTGAGGTCTAACCCAGGATTTCACGTGAACAGGAAACTCCCACCTTGCCACAAGAAAAGTTCTGCTCTCTCTGTCCTTAAAGACTGTTATTCCCCTTCTGCATTACAAACTTGAGGAAAACCCCAGAAAACATTTCAGATCCTTGTATTTTTGAGTAAGCTTTTTTTCCCCCCACCCTTCTAGATTCAGTTGTTAATTTTGGCTCACGGGAAGCATTGCTGAAGTCTTCATCAGCACTTCCTTTTTCTTAAAGCGGAGGTTTAAACTGCATCTTGACATGCTGCAAGCCAAAACCAAGCTTCTACCTGGTGGAAAGGATTAGGGCCTACTCAAAATGAGGAGGGGGAAACCACAAAACCTTCTGCTCCAGGTGCAAAACCACTCCTATCAGCCAGGATGACATGACTCAGATCAATGCAATACCTGCGGGCAGTGCAGAATGCTTTCAGAGTATTGCCCAAACGAAGCCAGCACAGCTTGTTCCAACCAATCTCCAAAAGAGACTTCTGGAATCATAACCAGCTGTCACTTGGACAAGATGATACCAAAATGCCAAAGAGAAATTATATTGAAAAAAAAAAAAAAGAAAAAAAAAAAGAAGAAGAAAGAAAAACAGCTGGAGGTTTCGTTTCCAGCAACACTACAGAATTTGTTCCCCCTCTGAGAAAGTACTAAGAGATGTAGAAGCAAGAGAAGGGGAAAAGGAGTATGGGGAAAGCACTGGAACTACCTTGTGCAAGGAGGCTTTCTGCAGGTGGGAATGCAGAACTGGGAGTGTTGAGCTGGATGAGGTGAGGGCTAGTAATTTTCAAAGACAAATAAAAGTAATTTGCAATTTCTTCACATTGACTTAATAGCCAGTTAATGTAGAGTATCTTTCTTCTTGCAAAGGATTACTTAATTTGTCTCTACTCCAAAAATTTATATTTGCTTATGTTATTATCATGCAACCTTGTGTCTTAAACCCATCTAAACCAGTAAAACTAAAAAATAATTGATTGCGCTAGGAGAAAGATATAAAACAACGATATCAGAAAGAGTTTTTTGGTAAGAGGTTATTAAAAACACAGAAAATTATACATCCATGCAATTAAACCACATGATTTCTGTGCCTTCACTTAGAACTGTTGACATTCTGTGGGAAAGCTTCATTGTCTGCAATTCTCAGTAGTAAAGTAATGTGGGCTCTGAAGCCAGTTACCTCCTAGGATTCATCCCATGCTTCCTACCACTCAGTTTTCCCTGTGATCAGTCTGCCACCTCCACAGCACTGACCAAGAGCTGCTCTCCCTTTTCACAAGCAGGAGTCGTGGCCCTGGAGTTCACCTTCCTGTGGAGTGTGACACTGGTGAGCTCATCATGAGTTTTCTTCTGCAGAACTGCTCAGTTGGGATCATGAAGTGGCTCTTGATTTTATCACTCTTTTCAGTGAAAAATAAAGGGCATGGTTCAAATCAAAGAAACTGCTTGTGAGCTGCAAATTCATGTTTCCTGTGCATTATTGACTTTGTGAGTTAAACACTACAACCACAAAAACCACAGAACCTCTGCCAGGTCCTCCTCGATGCAGCAGTATCGCCAGCTACCGCCAGGCTTACTATACTGTCCCACAAAATCCTCATTCCTTTCCCATGTCCCCAGAGGTCACCCCATACACAGACCCCCCAGAACATCTCTCCTGTATCTTGCTTGGCCTTAAGCTGAGGAACACACAGTACAGGCTGAGTAAATGTTAGTGCAGGGCTGGCACACTGCTGTCACACAGAGTGAGCCAGGGTCACTTCCTCCCCTAAATGGGTGGTTGAAGTGGTAAAAATACCTCTGCCTCTGCCCACCTAGTGATTTCCACAAAATATGAGAGCACTCAATATCTTGGGACCTCTCCTGCTCTGTCCAATTGTGCTGAGTTGTGTAACAAACCCATAAATTACTGGAGGACTCTGACATAAGCTGCAGTTGCATAACTTGTTTCCTTCCGAAACTGCGTGAAAACCGACGCTGTCACTTCCACACAAGTTTCAGCTGTCTTGTTCTCTGGCAGCAGTCTTTACCTGGGGGAAGAACCCTGAGTTTTCTCCTGAGAGTGAGCGTGCCTGCCCATATCTCCCCATCACTGCTCCCTCATGGTCCTTTCTGCAGATGTTTGTCTCTAATTACCAGCCACGACTCTGGTTTGATGTCATCTCCAGCTTTCTTACCCCACATCACACCACACTTGATATGCCATAGTTTTATATATACACATATAAATAGCAAAAGAAAAAAGCAATGGGTAATTCACCTATATATATATATATATATATGTATAATATTGATAGGTATATGTTTGCGTAGAGAAATAAAATGGAGATACATGTGCACTATCATGAGCTGGGCAATCACCAGAAGTGCCACACATTCATTTCTAATAATCTCATCCTGGAATTCCCACTCAAGCAGAATGAAAATGCAGTTGTACCCTGAGAGCCACTGTCAAAAGTAGCTGGACAGACAGCAGCCACCTTTGTGTGACTTAAGTCCAAACTTGAATCCAGCTGTTTTTCTTATGCTGCTGTCTGGAATGTTTACCTTAAAAGGCAGAAGTACCTTAAGTACACAGCTGTAACAGCATAATTATTAGAAATCTCTTACAGCAGTGGATTTCATGTACATTGCCAGAAGCAAAACAAACTTCTAAATCCCACTCCTTGCCACAGCCAGTTAGGAGCTTAGTAGATGCTACACCTACATTAAATAATTAAGACTTGTAATAACAGCAGTAGGAAATAATTTAAAAAAAAAACCTAAAAGCGCCATTACTTGTTTTGTTTAAGTATTAGTGCTTTGTAGATAACAGACACATATCAGTTTTTCAGGTATCTGAAAGGACCAGTTACTGCCAAGTCAAACTTAGATGTCTGCAATGAAAAAGTTTTGATTAAATTCTTCTAACAAAGAAGTAAATACAGCTTCCACAAAATACACATTATAGATTTCTTCTGTCTTGGTTTAAACCCTCACTCTAGCTACCAGGACTAAGTAGCTTCTGGATGCAGAAGGCCCACACTATGACTTTAGCCTCTTGGGAGACAGGATTTTTCCTCTATTTATATGTAGCTCCTGGCACCTAGATTTGAAACCTAGGATTTCAAAATAATACCATAAATAAATAATAATAATTGAATGAGTGCTAACTGCAAATATTAGGATCTAGCAGGATGGCTAACTTCTAGAAACAGGACTGATGCTAGTACATAAGCACTAATTTATCCCACTACCCTATGATTAAGAGGTCTGAAAGAAAAGCAGCGAAGCAGTAAGCTGAAGTTCAATAGACAAAAGAAATAAAACAGAGAATCAGCTTGTTGTGCTGCTATGGCTGAGTGCATGTGCCTTTCCACATTTTACATGCTCTGCTCTTTTGTTATCTGTCCATAGCTTTCACAGTTTAACAGTGCTCTTCTGCAAGCTGTGCCAAGTGCAGAGGGAAATGAAATTCCTTCTTCTGAAAAATGGTTCAATTACTCAAGATACAAATCTGAGTCACAAAAAGAGAAAGGACACAACACATTGGCTAAACTAGGCAATTAATCTCCAGAAAGACAAGGATGTGGAATAGTAGGCATAGAGCCCAGATTTAACAGGGTGGAAGCGGGGGCTAGTTAGGAGCACAGCATCAGGATTTGCAAGAAAGCAAATAAAATAGTAAACTCTCAGTCACGGTACTTCCAAAAGAGTGCTGCTACATAGACTAGCCAGTTGCAAGGTGCAAGCTAGTGATTTTGCTTCAGCTTTCTGGTCTAGGAAATAGGTCAACTACATCATACAAAGTGGAGATGTCATAGACTGGAAAAGCAATTCTCTACAGGTGAGTCACAAGAAATATCAGACAAGCTGAATCAATGATGAGCCATGGCTATGGAAACAGAGAAAGGACACTGGAAACACTCAAACCCACAGAACAAGTAATTACACAGTTTTTGCTTTCATCACCACGCTAGTACCAAATCTAACAAGCCATTATTAACTTTCCTGAGGCTTTCACTTCAGGTTATGCTTGATCGCATCAGAATTGCTGCTGACAAGAAAATCTGACACCCTCAAAGGCTACACCCTACACGTAGGCTACAGCTCCATGTCAGCATGGCCCTGCTGACCCAGCCCTCCTCTCACAGCACCCATGTCTGCCCAGCTTCCCCACCAAAGCACCTGGCTTACACCCAGCCAGCAGGGCTGGAGCTTCCCCACCACCACAGCAGCAAAGTCCAGCACCAGTTCAGGTCATTCAGCGAGCACAGGGAGCCAAACCAAGCTCTCCCTGGACTAAAGGGCAGGAACATCTGCCCTGCTACTCGTCTGAGCTGAGATGAGCTGGGCTCAAATTGGCTCTCGAGAGGCAGGTGGGGCGGTAAGAGAGGCTCTCCCACCCCCGGGGGGAAAGGCTTTGAGAGTAAACACCTGAAATGGAAGCCCCTGCCTGGAGCTGAATAGAAAAGGGTCACACCAAGAGCTTGGCCTCTCAAACACAGTTTTCAGGCCAGGTTGTGAGGGATAAGCCTCCGTTTGCAGCAGGACTGTGCATGCAATGTATTACAGACTCTGAAGTGATGCAGGCACCTGGGAATGATTGTCTGACTGCCCAAGGGATAAAACTTGGCAAACCTGGCAAAGCAGCTGGCAGGACTCAGCCAGTTTCCTTGGAGGACAAGGGGAGGTTGTCAGCAGCTGCTCAGAAGTACTTTGGCATTACCAGGACAGGAGAACACCAGTGGAGTTTGCTAGGATAAAAACAGAGGGGAAGGCTGCTGGTGGGCATTTGCTTCTTCTGTAAGCTCAGCTGAGAAGGACACTTCTGATCTTACAGCATTTGTAAGTTGCAAGTGTCAGGGGAGCTGCTTGTGCAGTTTTAAATTATTCCATTTCCCAAGTTCATTTGTCTAGAGAGCTTGACAAATTCCACTGCCTCAGCTATTTAGATCAGTTCCGGAAGTTTTGTAAAGCAATCCCTTAAAGGGGCTGTGAAATTACCCATGTGTGTTGTTTCTTAGGGGTGTAATTTTTCACAGCTGCTGTGAATGGCTGAAAAGGTGTGTAAACAGACACCAACACAATTTCTAGCAGTGTTTTTTCATATTCTTTTGATAAAGAGGGTGCAGCTTGCTCACCTTAAAAACAGTTTTTCTGTAGATAATCCTAGATTTTGCACTACCTAATCCCCTGAATTGTTTGCTGCTTAGTTATGAGGACGAATAGAAATATGTGCCATCTAAATTCTCCCTGGAAGTACATGTAGCCCATCCTTTGCCATCCCTTTAAATCACCTATCTGTGGTACTGAAGTCTCTCTCAATAGACTGAAATCAAAGCAGTTGTGTTTCTGCCTGCCTAGCCTATTAACCATCCTCTTTGGATTGTTGGCTTTTTTTATTTTCCACAAGTAAAACCTGCTATCTCAAATCTGAGCACGGAAGAGGCTCTCCAGTCCATGTGCTTGTAGATCTTCTTAACTTAGTCTTATGTTGGTGATACAAAAATATATTTGCATTCATGCTGACCAAAGGTGGAGTTCCCTCTTGCAGGTCACTGTGTTTTGCTGCTGTGGGAATTTCCAGAAAGAAAGAGATAACAATAAGGAAAGGCTGTGTGTGGATGTGGAGTCTGAACCATCCCAGCAGTAAGAACCTGAGAGCTGAAACCATCTGTGCTCTGGTGGGAAGGATATATCAGTGCAGCACTCCATCTGTACCTGACAGCACTGCACCAAGGGACAGAAATAAAAGTGCTTTCCCATCCTCCTTTGTCTTCTTCCCCTGTGTGCACCTATAGCCTTGATCACAGCAATCATTCCAGATTGGGAGACAAGGTGATTAGTAAGCTTTTAAAATCTTCTCTTTGAGAAGAAAACAGTTTGAAAAGAAGGATTAAAAACTCAGCATTGTTTTCCTCAGCCAAAGGGCCCTCTGCATTGGTTCTGTTCCCTTTAAAGCCTGGAATGCTTATGCTGGTTAGTTTGGGAGAGAGTATGGGACTTTTTTTCAGTAAACAACTTCAAATTTCCCTAAATTGGAAACACATTTAAGTTTTGGAAAACAATTGTTTGGCAGTTGCTTTTACAAGAAAACCATGCTGCAAACGCAGCTCCAGACTGTGCTGCGAAGACCTTTCAGGTTGGGTTGTATTGAGCAATGCAGGACCAGCGTCAATATTTGGGCATGCAGAGACAGGGCTTTGACGTGGCTTACATGGAAATGTGATGGTTGGTTCACACTCCAGTGTGTCTCTGCCCTGAGGAAATCTGTGAATAAATCCACTGGGGGTTCGTATTTTCAGAGAGTCCAAGACTGGAGACCAAGATTTTTCAGATACAGATCCATCACTATTTCAAAAAAGGGTTTCATGGATTTGGGCAGGTAATAGTGGAAGCTTAATACCTGTGCATGAAAGCAAGAATAAGTGAAACTGAAGTGACTGCTGAGATAAAGCCACATCAGAGTGATTCATTCCTTACAATGATATTGAGAGGCAACAGATGACAATTAAATGTTCTGTCACCACAAATTGCTTTAAAACTAATTTAGAGATAGCACTACTCAAAGAGATGATAGTTTTTCATTTAATCCAGACAACACTAGATTAACCAAATCACTAAATCCATTATTGATACAGATTATTTTTCATAATAATAAATCATAAAAATAATAAGAAATCATAATTATAGACCAGAACTGTGTAGGTTTTCCCCTGCAAAGTGCTTGCACTTGATCAACATGAGGGAGGACCAAGCCTTTTCCAGCACTGAATATTGACTCAGCATGGCTCCAAGCATCATATGCTCACTCCAAAGCACGAGGAGCCCACTTTACAGCAGCACTGAAAACACTAAAGTAGAAACCTGTGCCTTTGCAGTGTTATACTCTTACCTCAAAATTGCCAAACTGGGGATCATTTGAAAGACTCAGACTAAATTTCAAGAGAAGTATAGGACTACGTTGCCAGTGAGAATTTGGGAACTCCTACAATTCACAAGAGCAGACAAAGAGTTCAATATTTAATGTGTGCCTAAGAATTAAGACAGAGAAATGCATAAAATCTTGTTTCTTTGAACTTTATTAAATTTGGAAGATACAAAGTGGACAATAGCAGTACCAAAAAAATTCATTGTATAGCTTCAAAGGTCTCTGCAAACATCCTCTATTCACAAATGACCACACTTTAGCTTTCAGCAGATCAGATAGGAAGTCTGTGTGGAACACCATGTCATGTTATAAAGAGGAAGGAAGCTAGGAGAATTTTGGAACAGAAGAGAGAAAGTTGGGTTTGGTCTTCTTACATAAACCCTTACAAGTGAGTGTCATGCCTTTCCTTTTGTCTGGTAAAGATTTGTGGTAAAGACCATGGGGAAATGCAAATATAGGGAGTAACATCTATAAAATCTTGTCTTAAAATCTCACCACTATCAATACATAGAACTTACTGTCCTCTCACGCTTAGTGGCACAGTATAAGCTGAACTTTCAATGAAAACAGAAAAAAAACAACCCTTATTTGCTTTATTTCCAGTATGTTTTCACTGAATTGCAAAGGCCTGAAGTTAAGAGTCTTCTGCTCGTGAATTTTTCTCACATGCACAACTAAACTTAGACTAAAGTAAATTGCTACAGAAAGCACTTCAAAGTACACACAACATGCAAATGGATTCAATCCCCCAGAGTTTAGAACCTAAGTTACCTTCAAAAGCATTGGAGAAATAGGGAAAATGTATGCTAGGATTATGTCACGAGGATGAAATACAGATACTTCTAGTATGGGATTCAAAAAAGCCATTCCAGACATCATGTATTGGTCAAATGTTCTTGCAATAATGAACCTTTAAACTGAGGTTCCATGTCTGATTGGCTACAGATTAGGTACAGATATAATTCCATATTTGAGGAAACACATTCTTGGTGTGTGTCTGAAGTGATGCATATGTTGAGGAGGTGAGGAGTAGGCAGGATCATTGTGCAGCACATTGCTTCCTTCCATGGCCAGTTTGATCATCCTCAGTAGCTGTCAGGCTACACTGTCAATGCCAAATCACACAATCCTCTCTCTTGACTTGACAACAGGAAGCATAGTTTTCCCTGCACCTGACTAGATTTCTCCCCAGTAGCAAAGTACTATATCAACTCTTAAGCTTCATACAAGAAGCAGAATAATCCCCATGAGTTTAGTTACAACCTTTCTTGTGGGTTTTGCTCATAGGCTTCCTACAGCAACATATGCAAGTACCAGTTAGCCTTACCCTTGCTTACTCAGAGAGCCAATAGTACATGAAACAGACTGTTAGAGTGTACAGTTACAAAATATAGTGTAAGGTATAAGTCATTGAAACCACAGATTATACTTGCCAGAGGCTCAGAATTTGCCAAGCTGAATTAAGTAGGATTTGTAGAACATAAAGGATAACTTTGGGGCATCTCAAAAATGGCTAAACAGCTCAAAGAAATCAGAACGAGTTTTTTGCTGTCTGCATTCAGCAGAAAACAAAGATTACTTTCCTCTCTTCCTAGAACACACCAAAATACCTAAGATTACAATCAGAATCAGAAAGACTGGGGATTGTTTCTCGCAGCTTAATAGATGAATTGCAGATTCCAGTATTATTTTAAGCCTCAGTTTTTGCCCTCAGTATGGATCATGTTCTTAACAAGGAAAAGAAGGATTGCTCTTCTGTGATACCCAGAGAGGAGAGAGAGTATTTAAGTACTAAGACTGCAGAATTTCGTGTTGTTTATGAAGATGTTTATTAAAATTATTTCCTGTTATCAAAAAGATGCAGTGTCTCAAAGTGCTGTTCCTTTTATAAATGCTCATTGCTGGAAATACTAAGGACAAACAGCCTCTGTAAGGTCACACAACCCTCTAGACATAACATAAGGACAAAGACATCTTTGGATGATGATGTTTAAGTGATCTTTCCACACTTTCTACATTATTTGCACTTTCTCTGTTTAATGTCTCATCATTATCCTGGGAAGTTTATTAGTAATACAGGATAGATGACTACAAGCATTAAAATGTTTTGTAGTGGACATTAGGCATCCGTGAGGATCTCTGCAGAATGAGATATCAAATACTTGCTTATGTCTTCATCCCTAATTTTTCCAGTGTGACTTCTGTGAGACACATTTTGATCTCTGTATGTAACTGTTCTTCTAGCAATGTATAGCCATTTTGTCCTATGTCTTAGGATCCTGAAAGGTTTGATTCCATTCCCCTGAAATCTGCTTGAAAGAACCATCTACTTTTAGATAGTTTATATTCCTTGACAGGATTTTGCAAGCAAGTAACAATTAATTGATATGACTGTGAAGGACCAATGCTCTCATTTAAGGGGCTGCTTAGTAAAAATTATTCAAGCTTCTCAAAAATATAATAATAAAATTTCACTATGACTTTTTTAACTGAATTTTTCAGTACTATATTTCTACAAAATTGAAAACTATTTTAAAATAACATATGACTCTGGAGAAAAAAATAAATTATTCACTTTTGAAATAATATTACAATATTTTAATAATAAAGGTCTGCAACTCTGAAATTAAAAGGGATATCAGTCTCTTTTCCCAGGTAACAAGGGAAAAGACAAGAGGAAACGGCCTCAAGTTGTGGCAGGGGAGGTTTAGAATGGATATGAAGAAAAAGTTCTTCACTGAGGGTTGTCAAGCACAGGAACAGGCTGCCCAGGGAAGTGGCTGACTCACCATCCCTGGGGGTATTTAAAAGATGTGTGAATGTGGCACACAGAGCAGGGTTTAGTGGTGGACTTGGCAGTGTTAGGGTAATGGTTGGACTCTACCTTAGAGGTCTTTTCCAACCTAAACAATTATATTATTTTATAATTCAAATAAATGATATCTATGCACAGGGAACCATACCTCTTCCTAATATGAGGAGGAATTCCTAATATTAATTAGACGAATTAATAAAATGAAACACAATATGATTTTAAAAGAATGAACATATTTATTCTCTATTAAAAAGAGACAGTACATCAAGGTAAAAAATATAAATATCAAAATCATTTAACAGCCAACCACCCTGACTTGGCAGCAATATTTTGCAAAATCATTGTGCAATAATTTTCTCTGGCAGATTAAACTCCACAAAATCCATGATGTGTACCTTTTCTGTTTACATCATAAATCATCCTACAAGAATAAGATAATATTCTGGTGTGTATGTATAAAACATCATACAGTAATATGATACATGCTTTATGAAAGCTGGAAAGAAGGAAAGGAGAGAGAATGTCTCTTAATGCTTCCCTTAAACCTCTGACTCAAATTTAAGCAACACATATTCACTTTCCCATCTGCAGTCCCTTAACACAGGCAGATCCAAGTACACACACAAATACACATATATTAAGAGGATTTGTTATAAATAGCTATTGCTTTTATAGGCAGCTTCAAATATACAATCTTCTGAATGTCTTTTAAAAAATAATGTCCCAGTTAAGTCTATAAAAAATAAGAGTTCATCCACAGGTAAATATTCTTAATTAGAATGTGACTCTGTGAATGTCCCGAAGAGTTTGTCCCAGTGTGTGAAGTAAGGAGCATAGTTCGATTTGAATTTCAGATGGTGGAGATCATGGTGTGGTGCTCCTCCATACAATCCAAAAGGCACAAGCCGGTGAGTTGACCATGGCAGGTCATATCCAGAATGGTCCTCCACTGACAAACCAATGTTTACAAGGAAGAAAATCATTTCTGTCAGAGGATGGCATCCGAGGAGCAGTGGGTTTATAGCAGCAAAAAATCCCAGTGAGAGCAGCTCCCATACGCTGGAATACTGTGTGGTAAGGGCAAAGGTCGACACGTGCTTGTGATGCACCTTGTGGAAGGTCTTGTAGAGCCAAGGCACCTTGTGATGAAGCAAATGCCACAGGAAGTACTCAAAATCAAATAGCAGCAGACAAACTGGTACTTGCAGCAGGACTTCAGGCAGCTCTGGAGCTATCACTGGCAGATTCATGGGTCTCCAGTACCAGTGCAGAAATGTCACCGGGAAGATCAAAACGACATGGTGATACACACTTTGAATAATGCAAGGCACCATCACCCGAAGACTTGGATAGTTCTGTGGCTGGATTTTGTATTTTCTCAATTCTGGTAGTCTGATGCTTAAAAAGTCCAGCACAATATATGGAAGACAGAAAGCCATGTATGCTGTAAAAGAAAACAGCACTGGAAAAAAGGGTGACTTGATCAGTGGCTCCTTTGCAGTGACAAAGTCCCACAGAGACTGCAGGCACAACCTGTCCCGCTGTCCCCCCATCGGAGAGCTGAGCAGCACTCGGTGTGGCAGGCTGCAGTTCATGCTGGTTGCAGCCTGAGGCAGCTGGAATGCCTGCACGCTCTTATGCAGCCTGCTCAAGCAGTGGCTCCACCCCCAGATATTCTTACATGGCAATGTGTATCGTTAAAGGAGAAGTTCCCTTTCCTGTCATATAGAAGGTGATATAATGCATTACGATCTAAGAACAGGATTAGCTGACAAGGTTATCAGCAGAGCTCTACAGGAGACTTGCACAGTAGGAAAAACAAGCAGAAGTGCAGAACCCTAATGCTGGAATTCAGAGAAAGAGTTGGAACATCTTCCACTCCACTTAATGCAGACACTTAAATAGTTGCTATTTCTTATTAATTTTGAGTTGTGTCATTGTGTCATCCTTTTTTATCCTTTTGCCTTTATAGATAAGGCAATAAAAATTAACTTTTTTTCCCTTTTTTTTAAAAAATGCAACTGCTAGCTAAACAGATCTAACCTGTGGAGATCTGGCGAGTAATGGCTATGCGCAAACTCATATTTTCTTAATGATCCCTTGGTTATCAAATAGCCTTAGTTAAAAGCTTAAGGAGACCTTCTAATCTGGATGTGGTGGCTGTGATTTATCTCCATCTAACATGACATTTGAGGTCATGTTCTCCTTTACATACCTGTATCTACCTGACATGGAAAAATTCACCTGACCTGACTAGATGCAAAATTGAGCCAACCACTTTTGAAGAACATAAGATCCCCCAGCTGCAGAGCAGAATACAGGGTAAAATCTTATTATGCTTCCAGACAGATGCTTAGTGACCAGTATTATCACATTATTACAATATTCATATCTCAACAGCTCTATTAGCAAGTTGAAATGAAAATCCTTCTTTGCTCATGTATCAAACTAACATATGCACTTAAAAGATACACTAGTTAGACCTATGTCCTTTAAAGGACCTTCCTCTGACCACAGGCAGAAGCCAGCAGGCTTGACTCCAACATTCCTAATTTGCTAAAAACATTTAGAGGTAAATGATGGAAGTTTTGATTTAACCACTAAGACATCACTTCTTTTGTGCTTTAAGAAAAAGAAAAACAAAGCTTTGAACATTTAGGGAAACAAAGCTTGCCATAAGCTTCCTATGAACTCACCTCTTTTGTCAGTAAAGCATTTATTCTAATATTGGAAATGAGGTCAACTTCCTGGATGACTTTATTAGCTTGTTCAGATGATTTTACTTCTTGGCTAATTAGAAAATAAATCTGATGGGACAAATGTGAGACTGTATTTCCTTGCTTCTGAATAATTAAGAATGATTAATTAGCAGTGACCTTTTCTGAATATGCATAAATTTGTAATACAAGTTTTCTTTCAGTTTCAATTGTTTTCAATAGATTCTGTTCTCTCCTTAGGCTTCAAGAATTTTACTTAAATGGTAACATCATCTGTGCTATTATTCAGGCAATCAGTAGGTCCTTGTTGGAGATAGGTTTCTACCTGTTCCATATATATTTTGGAATTCAGATTCCTTGCTGTTTGGAGACTGTTCTGTTGAATTAATTTACTTAGAGCATTAACTGTTGTAAATTAAAACCTGGTGCAAGACCCTAATCTAACAGATGAGGATCTACACCCAAGAGCTTAGTTTCAGTCTTCTGACTGCATTTCATCCTAACCTCTATTTCACAATAAGGCATTTATAACACGATCACCACCTGGGTCCAAGAATGTTGAATATTTCTGTTGATTTATGCAGTCACAATCAGAAACTAATTCTCCTAGATGGGATAGCTGATCCTCTCTTTTATTAGAATTATGCAGGGAATTAATTTATTCTATAATGTATTCCAAATCTCATTAAAGGGAGATGAACATAAATTGCTCAGCTGCCTTAAAGACACTCCTCTGACTAATCCCTATAGATAAGTGAAATCTCAAAAAGTTTTAGAGCCATTGCTGCCCACTAGCTAAATTTTAAAGAATAGGCATTTTGCCAGCAGATTAGGCCATAGAAAAATATTCTTAAATCCCTTAAGGAAAGATAACGGAATTCTGCAGTGCTGTTTCTAGGATATCGTGCAACATAAAGCCCGAGCAAGGCGCAAGCGAGCAGCGCTCACCTGGGGCGCGGGCGCCGCCCCGAGACCGCTGCGGGGCCGCGGGCACGGCTCCGGCACCGCTCGGCTTCCCGCGGGGAACAGCCTCGGGACAGCTCATCATCATCATCATCATCATCATCATCATCATCATCATCATCATCATCATCATCATCATCGTCATCCTCCAGAATCCCAGTCCAGGCTGTCTGGCTTAACCACCAAATGGCATTTACCACGTATCTCCGCTCTGCTAACTTCAGTTTCCTTGCCAGCACGAGGTATCACGCACACACACACACACAAAATGACAAAGTACACACAAACCCTTTCTGTACCTAACTCAGTAACACAACCCCAGCTTTCTTCACTCAACTTACAGTGCTGCCAAACTTTCCCATGAGTTGCAAGAATCTAAATGGCTCTCTCAAAAGCTCACTCCTGCTACAGAGTTTAGGTTGAAGGGCACATAGTTTGGAATGAGGCCCCACAAAGGGTCTTAAATAGATTCCACATGAGAACAAGATGCAAGCACCTACCCCAGGCTGCACTGTTAGGTACAAGCTATAACATAAACAGCACAATATTACAGTGAGTAGGAGGAAAATGAGGGAAAGTTAGTAGGAGGGAAAACTAGAATCAACATACTGAAACTAATTAGAGGGAAAAACTCTTTCCATCCTCCTCTTCTCCTCCTCTGTATGGTAGTATCATTGTTGTACCAGAAATCAACATCCCAGAACATGCCCAGCCTTCTAGCAGGAAAAGCGTGCTGGGGAGGAGGGCTGGAGACTCGCTCAGGACCAGCACCAGGGAAGCAGGACAGGCGCCGGCAGCAGCGGCAGTGCCTGCTCTCGTTTTAAAGGAAGCTGTTACCGTGCTGGCACAACGCGCTGCTCACGCCGGACTCACCTGCCGGCCGAGCCGGTGCGGGGCCGCCCCGCCCGGTCCCTCCCGGTCCCTCCCATGTCCCCCCAGGTCCCTCCCATGTCCCTCCAGGTCTCTCCCGGTCCCTCCCGGTCCCGCCCAGTCCCCCCCAGGTCCCTCCCAGGTCCCGACTTGTCCCTCCCAGTTCCCTCCCGGTCCCTCCCAGCAGCCGGGGTCTCCCCGCCGTCTCCCCTTGAGCGGCAGCGCCGCCCAGCGCCCACCCGGCACCGGGAAACGCTGCTCGGCTCAAAGCTCCCGGGATAACAAACTACACTGTTCTGCAGCAGCACGGAAAGGTGGTAGGCACGGCTCTGTCACAGGCTTTATAGGTGCAGTGGGTTTGGAGGGAAAGAGGGCGCTCGGACCCTAAATGATTCTACGATTCTAACCGACAGTCCCCCTCTATTTACTTAATCTACATATTCTAATGCAGGATCTGGATACAATTAAGTGAGATGAAACTGTCCTCGCATCCCTGGTAAGCAGCTTGAACCCTGAGTCCACAGGGATGTTGAGAATTTCAGGATGAAGAACACACATTCCTCTTCAGTTTTGACTAAAAATTTTAGCCTTAACACAAAATACTTTTTTAAACAAAACCAACAAATTTGTTTTATCAAATCTTTAATCTCCACCTCCCCAATGAAGCTTCACTAAAAACCTCTCCAGCCAGTAAAAAGCACAATCAAAGGTCACTTTAATTAGTTTTGAACACTGGCTGATGATGGAAAACTGCCAGTGAAGTAAATGGCTAATTTAACAATTAATATGTTCAGTTTTCAAAATAATAACCATCAGGAAAATATCCTAAAATTCTTTCATTCAGAATTAATAACTCAGGAATGAGAAACTGATTTGCATTCTCAGTAACTTACAGACGTAATTTCTGGAAGAGTCAGAATGCAATGCAGACACGTCCACTCAGAAAATAAAAATTAGGCAATCATGTTACAGGTGTGGCTAGTGTCCATCCAACCTTGAAAATTTTTTATTTCATTGATGATTTCAATGATTTTGGTCATATAAAGTTTTATGAAAATAGGCTGCCAGGAAAAAAGGCAAGCTCCTGATGGGCAATGCTGCAGCACGAGTTTGTATTTTGTAAGACAATGAAGGGAGAAGACATCATAAATGCTTTCATTATCAGAAAATCTTCCACCAAGAGCCATTTTATTAGATATCCAAAAATCTGTCCAGCTATCAAGGTTTATCAAGTAAAGGCATTTGTAACTTTTTATGATATTATGGTACTTCTGTTTCATTTGGAGGGTTTTTTGTTTGTTTTGGGAGGCTTTGGTGTTTGTTTGTTTTTTGGTATGGCACATTCACTATAAATAATTAATAGAAAAATTTGTTCCCCAAGCTGACAAAACTGTTTCTCTTACAGGGCCCAGATAGAGTAGGAGGTCTGTTTTACCACCTCTTCCTATGCTGAGGCACTTCTATACTACCTGAGTTGATGTATAAACTTTTATCAGTGTTATCACTAGCCATGGAATCACTAACCAGTGTGAAGATGCTCTGTGTGGAGTTAGATCATTCAGTGCACTCCACTAACAAACACTCCACTATCCTTAGGCCTTCTGCATGAAATGAACACTGTAAATACACTTGCAGATCACTACCAAAAAATCCTTGTCAAGTTCCAAGCACAACATGAGGACAAAACCATGTCTTTATGTCTGTGTTATCCCTCATATGTCTGATGTACATCTCTCAGTCAAAGCCCTGGACTGTGCATTCTCTTCAGCTGCACACCGGTCTGTGAGTCTGACGATCCATCAGCTGAACAGGGACTACTTTCTTCACCTTTCTAGCAGTCACTAAATGCTGAGACCAAGCCAGCAGAAAGTGTACTTGCCCTCTGTTAAGCCAGAGCACTTTTATACTGTCCAAAGCTGATGTTCAGCCAACCTTCAACAGCATGTACACACATACCTATAACACAGAGGTCTGTAGAACAGTATTTAAGATCTGCTTAGAAAAATGTACTATTCATCACTGAACTCTTAAATTCATCACAGGTGATTCTAAATAGACCAAGCTTCTCACTCATCTCCTCTATGTTCAGGGTGTCTTATTTTGCACAATTTGCACTGACACCTCTCCAAGTTTCTCACACGTACGGCCTGCAACTTTAGTGAGTCAGGGAGAAATAAAGCAGGTTACAATTTCCTTAACTATCCTTACTCCAGTGAAGCAGTGAAGCTCCATAATGGCTTTTGTGTAAAGCTTCTAGTATTCTGGCTTTATTTCCAGGTACACAGGGTGTTCATCATCTGACAAAAGTGACAACACATAGGATTTAATACACTGTCTCGACTGCACAACCACAGTATTCAGAATGCACACAAAGATATAGCCTGAGCACATTTATTATTGAAGGTGACAAAGGTCAAAAGCTGGTTCATGTGTACTGTGGCAAAGATTAGATGTGATTAAATGCTATTTATGAGATTACCAGACAGTCTGTTAAGCAATCCAATTACTTAAGGTTTAAGAATATGATACAAGAAGCTTTCCACCACGTCAGTAGTTTAGAAGAAGCCTCACCTGAAGGCTTAGAAAATGACTCTGTCTTGTGAGTAATTATTTACAGTTAGTACCTTACTTAAAAGTCTCAGAGAAGTCCACCTAAATAAGAATGCCCTTTTAAGCTTGGGAAAAGCTTCTTTTCAAGGAAGCTTTCAGGGAAAAAGTAAAATGGAAGTTTACTTAGATATTTTACTTTTCTTCTGTACTTGTTCTATGGATTAATAGTTGTGAAAAACAGACTTGGCTTTCTGAATTCAGTCCCAAAGATTCCCATGCATTCATGAAACACAAAGTAAAACACCACACCACTCCAAACTCCAAGCAGGTCTCATGTTTATTGAAATAGCTCAAGCTTAATAAACATGATGCACATGGCTCTTGCCATACCACATACCCTCACAACTGTGAAATTAGCCACCTTAGATTCCTACAGAAGCTTCCTTTCAGCACAGCACATCTGTAAAGTAAAGCACATCTGGCTGATACAAATGTAAAGCAAACTTAAAGATCATGGTAGGAATCACAACCCAAGTATCATCAACCAATGAACCACTTTGTCCCTAAACAATACCTGAGAATTCCCTGAGTCTGAAACACCCAAAGAAACAAATCCTAATTTACAAACTGTGTCTATTTCTGTAATTTTTAAAATTTATTTTTGATTTTTTTTACAAAATAAGTTAGCCTCAATTTAAAATGCATTATTTCCTATGACATGTAGAAAGGCTCTTTATCTTGTTGGGATTACTGAAGAAATCTGGGTTGAATCCAACTACAGCACAGAAATTTTCATCTGGACTGAGGCAACTGACTCTGGAGATGGTTCATTTGGCATGGAACCTTTACGCATCTCAGAGAAACCAAAGTCCTCAGTACAGTCAACAGAAAGAGTTCCAAAGTCAGATCCCCGAGGCAGATGTGAATCCTCTTCCCCATTAAATGGGGTCTTAGCCCCAGTTTGAAGTAGAAACTGAGACAAATCAAACTGCTGTAATACTGTCAGGCTTCTCCAAGCAGTTATTCCATTCCTGAACACAGTGATGAGGAGCATCCTATAAGCAGTTAAGAAGTAAACAGATCTTCAATGCAGCAAATTAAGGGAAAAGTCCACAGATTAAGTCACTCAAGCTGCAGAATTAATGCTTTGGCTCTTCTGTCACCAGCAGTAGACTGGGGGAGCTTATTTTCTAGTTAGTGGTCAGTGCAAAACATAAGTATGTTACATCTCTCTCCTCGAAAGCCACAATCTATTGACAAAGTTAACTGAAAGTGGTTTTGTTTGAACATTACTCTTGTTCCAGGAATCTGCCAGGGCAAATCGTGACCTCTATCCACAGCTGGTATGTGAAACACTAAAGGCTTCAGGGACACCATCAAAGCAAGAAAATGCAGCAATGAATCAGTCCCAAAATCTGCAATTTTAACTGACAGTTTCTCTGGCTTCACCATACTTCTTCTGGGCAATATTGAAAAGGGAAGTAATCTGATTTTTTGTGATAGCTAAAATAATACCACAGCAAAAAGTCACTAAGTGCTTTGTAAAGTGCCAGCACCAAACAGCTCACTGCAGTACAAGAAATACTTCTCAAAGGTACTTAGAATTGGCCACATACTGAGAAAGTGGCTGTGTTTTATGCACAGTGAAATACTTGTTATAAGTGTCAGACACCTGGGGTGCTCAATGGACTAACTTACCTAATCTGTCTTTCAGACAGGTGACTAAATTTATGTGCATATGACATACTTTTGTGCTAAGTCCTACTGCTGTGTTTTGAGTGCCATGCCACTGTGTGCAAAATCAGCAAAATACTGTGAAGAGAGAGAAATAATACTGAGAGAAAACAACCAAATATGAATCCAATTCAGTAGCAATTGCTGGCATTTTAAAAATGCATCATCCTAAGCAACATAGCATTATTGCCAGAAAAGTGTATTTTCCAAAAACTGACAAATTCCTGGTGAACCAATACTCTGAAATACCATGTCAGTTTAGAGATAACTTCCTTATCATGTTAATTATTTCATTATACATGCGGTAAGGTGCATCAAGGCCCCAGATGAAATCCAAATGTTCCCACTCTGGAATGTTTTTGTGGTAAACTAAATTGGTGATCTGAGTGAGCAGCATAGCAACATCCTTTGGGTCTGCCATCCAGTCCTGTCCACCAGTCCACACCGCAGTTGGTACAGTCATCTCTCTTATTTTGTAGAAAGGGGGAGTAGACTGAGGAGAGGGAAAGTGAAAACAAAGCATTAGAAAAAAAAAAATCTTCAGTAGGATCCTACACTGCCAGCGTAGGGTCATACTAGCAGCTGCAATAATGTGTCAGAAACACTTTTGGTTGAGCCAGGACTCCATCTCTAGCTGCCCAAGAGAGAAAATGAGTAACTGCAAGAGCCCTGCAATATCATAGCATGTGAAGCAGTAAAGATGTGGCTTGAGGAGTTTACAAAGACAGCAGGGTAGCAGGATCGCAGAGACTGCATCCCACACAAGGTATTACAACTCTAAGGTCAAAAGTGACTGCTACTCTGCAAGTATGATACTGCAGTATTTTGCAGTCATTAAGAGACAAGGGGCAAAATATTTTTGGCATTGTATGCAGCAATTTAGAAACAAAAATGCAGAGAGACTGAAGATAAACAATACACATGAACTGACAGCCTGTGCCTTATGATGAGAAGTACAGGGGGATCTCATGATCTAGCCTGGCAGGACTTCCCCTCAAGAAAGGGTGTGCCACCACAGCTTCATATCCAAATGTGAGCCCCACATTGACTTAGGACTATCTCTGAGCTCTACAGTCCCAGCTGGTTTCCTTTTTTGTTGTTTTGGAAAAAGCAGATCTCCAGTCTGGTTACTGGATAGCACTAACAGCTCTTTAGCATGCAGCTTAAATACAGCAGCCAGAGAAGTGTCCAAGGACTATTTTCTGTGACACTCTAGAATTATAGATGTAAAAGATGTCTACCTGGTTATAGTGAGCCATATTTGCAGCTTTGCTTCCCCAGTCATAAGCTTTGAGCTCCCCAGTCTTCACAGCCTATAAATAAAAAAATACACATACAAAGAACTGCAACACTACTACCACAGGAATTAAAAAGTGTAGTCACCTGGAGAACTGGCAATGGCAACCTACACAAGAAACAGTGGAATCCCAAGTATTAACAAGGACAAGTGTTACTGCTTTGCCCAGTGTCACAGGAATGGGAAACATTAACATTCAATACCATTATACTTCGTCCCTTAAGACTTCAGACTCTCTCAGAGCAACTGTACAAAAGATTAAGGAAAACAGCTTAGTGTATCCAAAGCCAGGATGTGGCAGCTCCATGTTTACTTCTGAAATATTTACCTTGATGTCTAAATGTGTATGAATAAAGCAGGGAGCTTTCTTAGCATGCCTACTCCACATAATTTTCCATCTACTATTTTTTCAGAAACAGAAGTTTCTATAACAGGGATCTAGAAAAAAAAGTCTTCACAAGTTTCTTTCTGAGCCAACCTTTGAACAGCTGTGTACAACAGAACACATCACCTCTGATTAAGTGACCAAATCCAGCTACAAGGTCACAAGTAGCACTGACCACTGATTCCATGGCAAATGTCTCATTTGTCAGCCTGCTGACCAAGCTCCAGGCACAACAGGCATGAAATTGTGCATTGAGATGAACATCAAAATATACTAACAAAATATAAAATTAAGCCAAACAGAATAGAACAGAAAATCTGCTGCTTTTCGCTGGCTAAAACTACAACTTGTAATCAACACAGAGTTTGCTTAAAGGGAAACAAATACTTGTTACAGCATCTCTCTGAGGTAATTTATTCTGCTGTATTTTTTGTTGATTGAAGTACTTCCAATTACACTATTTTCAAAGAAACAGGGAAGAGCAGTGAATCACCACAAATCCTTATTATGAAAGCAGCTGCAGTGAACAGCTGCCATTCTAACTTTTGGCAGTTCCAAACTTCCCTTGGGCTAGGCTGCACATACATTTTGGCATTTTATTTCATTTAAATATCAGACATCAATATTCTACAAACAAACTAGAGCCATGGGCACTTTAGATTCTGGAAACCCTACCTGGCTCCAGTGAATCATGTTTTGTACAGATGTTCCCGCAGGGCAGTGTGTTGAATACACATCCACTCGGCTCTGCAACAAGATAAATATGGTTTACTCTTCCTCATAGTGCATCACTCCTACCCATTCTTGCTTCCTGAACAACTAACAAACTATTCCATTCCACTTAAAACTGTTAGAAACAAAAGTTAACTGGAGCAATACATACAGATGAGATAAGAAGTTAAAACATTTGGGGGATTAATTGCATTTAATAACATAATTCTCAAGCTGAATTTTAAATCTAATAATGGTATCCCTTAAGCACTTTTCATATAGTCAGTCAATACAGTGTTAGAGTTCACAATAACTTAACTATTAAAGAAAGTCACTAGAACACACCATATTCAAGTTTCTCTCATTAAAACCACATAGAAGAAAGAATAGGTTGCCACAAAGGTCATCCAGTATTCTGTGGGTGCAAACATGGGTAGCAAACCACTTCAGCAAGGAATTCTGAGGGAAGAATTGTTTCTTTCCAAACATGTCCTACAAAATAACAAACACACAGGACAAACATGTAATTGCACAGAATGACCTATTTTCAGTTTTTAGACTACAACACTCTTGAGGGTAATTATTTGCATTTGCACTGGTGACAGGTGTGTCATATGAAAATCATTGATCTCCTTATCAGTGTTGTCATGGTTACTGCTTCTGCTACAAATGGTGCAGTACATTAACCCCATAAGGAGTACATGGAAACTGGGAAAATCTTGTAAGAATTTCAAACCTAACCTCAAATTCAAATAAATTTTAAATTCAATAATTTACAGTTATACTGTACAGCTTTTTGTCATCAGATTGTTTAAGGCTAAAGTATGTTAAGCTCTGCCTGCTGATTTTAAATGACTTTGTACTTTAACTTCCTCTCTTCAAACCATGAGAGAAAAACAAGTTACATGAGATGTAGTGACCACTTCCTCTTGATGGATATATTTAAAGTATTCAAGGATTTTAAAATGTCCCACTGAAAACTTCCTTAAAAGTGACACAGCTCTTTAAATATATGACTGACCCACGGGTTTGTCACTGTCAGCTTCTCCCTGCACTCCAGTTTTTTGCAAGTCACAATGAGAATCAAGTTCTTCAGCAGAATGTGAACATCTGCAAAAGGCAGATGATCAGCTGCTAGTCTTACTAAACAAAGTTCATTATGCAAGGAATAGGAGATCACAATGATTAGTGTTGCTTTTATGTTAACTGCCTTTAGAGCAAGGAACTAGTACTACAAACAGACTTTAAATCAGTACAAGCTAGATCAGAAGGGGGTTTATGTCACAGAACAGCTCTGTGTGGGAATCTCCATGGGTGGTAGAAAGAAAAATAATGGTTAAAAATGACACACAGCAGGGTGTTCACAATGTCTGACTTCAGGCATCTACTGCAGCCTGCCTCATTCCCCTTGATGTTAATGGGGAAGAGGTAAACTCCTCCAGAGGATGATTCACAGCATCTAAATAAAGCTGTTGCTCTTAATCACCCTCTGAAGGATCATCTTCCAATACTAAATAGCTGATTGTGAAACAAATCTGTTAAAGTTCATGACAAATCATGAACTGTATTCTGTACATAGATATTATACAACTCTTCTAAAACATAGTGACTAGTTAATCATATGATTTCCCTAGCTTAAATTCTAGAAACATGTAAACGGAAAAACAATTTTATTCCATCTATTAAGCTGCAATTGTAAAACACTCCTTCAAACTGATGCAAATGGTCTCACTAAGCAGTAATAAAGCTACAGAAGACACTGCTGACTTCAATAGCATCATTATGGTAAAACTGACCCAGAATCCCTGTCATATGTTACTCTCTAATCCACAGCTATAAACATTCTTTGCTATGCTATTTTCAGATAGAAAGGGGCATACCTCATTTGGCTTGAAACACTTACACTCAAATACAAACCTTGAGCAGCAGGTCAGGAAACAATCCCAATTTTACCAGAGGGCTAGTGGCAAACTTGACTGTAGCTACTGGTGCCAAGGCAAAGAACATTTTGATTTTCTTAGCCAGCTGTGGCAAAGTTGAAAAAGCAACAAAAGCTGTAAATAATATAAGAACAATTAACAAATCTCACTGGCACAAGTTAGATAAGAATTTTAGCCGGCAGAAATTCTACAAAAGTCTATGAGAAACTGTGCAAAAGTATTTTTAGATTAATAGTTTGACTGCAGTATCTAGGATTAGGTTAAATAATGTGAATTAACCTAGTTATTATAAAGCTCAAATTAAACACAGTAATTCAGAAGACCTGCTTTCTTCAGAAAGCCACTTAATGCTTACTAACCCAACATGCCTAGCTCCTTCTATTAGAAGGTCTAAAGCACATGAGCCAGGCCTTACATGTAGCAAAATATTCTGGAAATGGGAATCTTTATTCTCTGTGTCTGATGAGTCTAATTTTATTATGTATAATCCATCGAATTTTTTAAATAGAAGCTGTACTGCCAGCTACCTGTGACTTCAATTTGTCATTCCAGCAGCTTTCCACTTTTAAATGAACACAGTCTTTTCATTTTAATGCTGACAAATATTGCAGAAAGCCACTAAAAACCAAAAGCAGTAGTTTTCAAGAGCCCTATCAAGTTCCACATATGTGGAACTTGATACCATTTCAAACACAATATATTCTTATAAATGCATCTCTCCACATACCCATTGTGGTGCCTTGCGAATGGCCAACATAAAATACTTGTTTCTGGCCAGTTTTCTTCAAAATAAAGTCCACTGAGGCTGGAATGTCATACTTAGCCATTTCATCAAAGCTACAAAGCAAACAGAGAAAGTCAGTTGTGTAGGAAATCAGTGAGGAACAGCTGCACAGAGCTTTCCTGCACATATCAGTTGTGTGGACATAAAGAAAAGCTTCTTCTGGATGAAACAGAACTCTGATGATTGAGTTTTCAGTTTTCTACTGACCACCTGAGTTTCAGCACACTATACCAACCTCAAAACTCCCTTTTACTGTCCCTACATGTGTGACAACACATGTAACCAGAAAAAAATATTCTGCCAGTTCACAATGTGACTGATAGCAAAACAAGGATACCTGAAAACCCAGAATTCTTCCTGCTTCACTGTAAAGTGTATGTGTTTCCTGCACCAGGTGTTTCCTCTGCTGTTTCCCAGCCATACATCATAACCAGCATCTGCCAGCATGAAGCCAAGGCTGTTGTAATCCAAATTTGTGATCCAGTTGCTGGCATCTGCAAGCAAACCATGCTGCAGAAACACAGCAGGCCTTGGACCTGAAAAAGAAAGCATTAATGATGGATTCCTGTTCATTTGGCATTGCATACCTAAGAATAATTCAAGTGAGCTATTGAAAGTCTGTTGTAGATCTGCACTCGAGCATTTAATCTACTTGACTTAATCTACTAAGAACTGCAATTTGTATAATGGTCATAGTGCCATGAAATCACATGCTTTTTCACCAAAAGCTGCTTTTTATCATTAAGAATTTTAAACTAGCTATTTCTTAGTTTCCTAACTTGAAGCTCAAAACAGCCAAGTGTGCTATAAATAAACAGGAGAAAAGTAGGAGCTACAAGGAAAATACAGGTAGCCCTTACAGCTGTTTCAAGCTCACAGACTCAGAAAAGTGGCCCGAACACATCAACAGTTTTAATACTTTCAAACTTGGTCCTGTCCCCAAACCTGGGGAAGGCATTCCCACATATGTGCTACTGAGGCCTTTGTTTTCCATTTAAAGCAATGCCAAACTACTGGGCTGAGCTGTGGAAATCTCTGCAACTGGTACTGATATTATTTCTGTGCAACACCCTTCCATCACCAAAGCTGGGCAGAACCTGAAGAGCAGTTCAGTAGCCAAGAAAGGAATCTGTTTCAAAGGACTTTCTCCCCTTAATTTAAGTAGTTATAAGAACACCAGTTAAGACTCAGGTAGAATTTAAGAAGACTGTTGTGACGTCCCTGTACTGAAAAGGGAAATGGCACCTTTATGTGGAATACAGATTTAAAAATTGAAGGTTCCTGCTTATACACAAAGAAAACCAATTAATATCTAATCCTCTAGGAGAAACAAGGCCTTCAGAAACTACAGAGACCTGTCTCTGGTTCTCACAGTAGCACAGGTGTTTTGACTTTTACTTCTGGTCTGAAAACTGAAAACAGGTAACATAACTAGCTCAATGCCAGAGATTACTCAGGAATTTACCTCCTCCAGTGACACATCACTCTGCTATGAACAGACTCATACAGTACTTCCTCTATTGATAATTTAGACTTGGATCTTTCAGCAGAAATAGATAAATCACAACTTTCAGTCACCTATATAGTCCATCACACGTCATGTCCATAAATGTTTGCTGCAAGTTTCAAATTCCAAATTAACAATACCTTCCTTTTTTGGAAATCTTTATACTTGTGTCAAGGAACCTTTTGAGTGCCTGCTCTTCTCATTTTGTTAAAAAACCCACATGGCATACTGTACAGGCAAGCAGAGCAAGTGTGCAGCCACACCCAACTGGTACTGGAGACAGTACAGTTCAACATAACTACTTAATAATTTATTGTCTAATACTAATAACTAATACTTTATTGTCTTATAAACAGGATTGTCAAGCCTCACATTGAATTTGTTTTCAGTAATGTTCCACTTACCATTGATACCTTCTTCCCTTTTACTAAACTCAGATCAACCAAATTCTGAATTTTTGAAAAACAGGCTCTCCTTAAGCTGCTATTGCTTGTTTCATAACATTGGAAGGGGAAAACTTTAACTGCCTTAATGCTTTAATTGTGTTCTCATATTAACCTCCAATTTCTGCCAGTTCCTTTTTCACTTTACCAAGCAGTCAGCAGATCTCCACATGAACTGCGCAATCATATGACAAACTGACTTAGATAATAACTGACTTTCTTTCATCTATGATCCTAAATACCCTACAGGTAAATAAAAAGGTGTGTCCTTAAACTACCCTTTCTGCATAGAACATTTTGCTCTCTTCACTACAGACCAAAGAAGCTGAAGACAAATTTACTTCCACGCCCTTCTCACCCACACTATGCAGGTGTTTTAGAGTTTTTTACTAGTAAAACAAAAAATCCTTGATGTTTTGCTTTTAGGTTCTCTGTACAATACCCTTTTTTTTCCTGAAGAATTGTGGGCTTTGTTCCAAAACATCATGTGATACATAATTCCAAGGAATCCTATTCACGTTATGCAGGTATTGCAAAAGAAAAATACGGCATATATATGCTAAGTCAGCAGTAACACATCATTGGTATCTTTCCGAGAAAAGATACCAAGTCTATAAAAACTTAAGATCAACATGAACTTTGAAATCTTCATTCTCCCAGGAGCTCATACTTCCACAATTGTGGTCACTAATCCTTGTTTTTTCAAATTAAAGCACTCTGCAAAACATGAACTTGGGGTCGAGGGTGTGGCAAGGGGTATGTGGAGAATTCCCAGAAGTCAGGAAACTTCTGTTTACTTATGTCATCAATGAAGGATTCAACAAAATTAGCAGGTACAAAGGCAGCCTTTTTCCCGTGAGCTTCTCTGAAATTAAATACAAAGACACCTGCCAGTTTTGACAGGGCTCATCTATGCACTTTACACACTCCTTGTGAAAGACAACAGACAGTGCAAACATCCCAACTCATACAAAACCAACAGATAAGCTCAGGAAGGCTGTTGCTTGGCCTTTGACAGGGGAGAGGGTTTTTCCACAGGTCTCGTTCACACCCAAGGCTATAGGACAATCATAAATTTCTTTAGGAAGCTTCATGTTTTTACCTGTAATCCTAGGATTTTTTCCAGTCCTAAGTATTCTGAGGCAATCCTTAGAATATGTTAACTTCTATGCAAATAGGCTGCTGTTATATGAATGTCTGTGGAAACTTTTATAAGGGAACGTAGCAAGACTGATAAATTCAGCCACTGCACAAACACTGTTAATCCCACACACGGTGTAGGAGAATAGCAAGTCAAAAGGTATGTGTCTCTCTTCTTCCACTTCTGTCTCATTTTTAAAGCATTCTATCATTCAGTCCTCACAAAAACTTTTGCCCATATTGCTCCCTTGTAAGTTTGAGCTTACATCACCACTATTCTCTCTGTCTCCCACCTCCTCATCTGTACACCTCCTGCATCTCCTCCACGGTTTTAAACCATGGTAGTCCTTAATCTTATTCTGGATTACTACAGGAACAAAAGCTTTACAAATCAAAGACAGCTTCTTCATTTTCATTCATTCTTTTTCCAAACAGACATAAATCTTACCTTTGGTTCCTTCACGGCCTTTTCTTCCATAAGGTATTCTGTTAATGGAAAGAATGTATCCATCTTCTGTTGTCACTTCATATTCCTCACTAGGGTATCCTCTGAAGGTAATAATTTCACTCTGAGGAGAGAAAAGAAACCATCTTGGAACCAGATTGTCAGGCTCCTCAGTCCAGGAACAACATGCAAAGTACCCTGGGTTTCTTCTAAAGACTGGAACGTGGAATTAAAGGGTGTGGTAGTAATGTGTGATCTGCCTATCAGGCAGATTTTCTTATTAAGACATCCCAGCACTGACTCAGGAACTAGCCAGACTGAATCCTAGCAATCTGCAAGGACTCCCTAGACTGTCTCAGCCACATGGTGCTTACAGCGAGAAAGAAAATAAAGTGTTGAAAAGGAGATTATGGTAATGGGGCAAAACACCAAGAGCCAGATTTGTTAAGCAAAAATTGAAACTCTGCTCTCAAGAAAACAACTAACAAATAAGTGAGGACAGAAGAAAGGCACTGGCACCACTGCAGCTTATAGAAGGAGAGAAGGATGTGCCATTTCTTACCTTTCTCTTCAAACCTTATGCCCAGTGCAGAGCCTTTAAGTAACTTTGCTGTCAAAGCAAATAAGAGAAAAATAATAAAAAGCCCCACACCTGTTTAATGCTATGATTTCATTAATCGGTTTAATCTCTCACCTCTTATGTCTTGGGCTTTGTTATTTTAATTTGATGCAACTCCACTAAGGCACAGAACTTGCTATATCATTGCTTTTGTGACACCAACCATGCCTTGAGAAAATCTAAGAAATGCAAGACATGACCAGAGCTCTTCTCATAGACTGCTGGGCAAGGAAGAGGAGAAGAATTTAATTAAGCATGCTACTTCTTTAAAGTATGTCCTTAACTATTCACAGTGACATTAACATTCCAAAATTATTTTAAGACTAAGTGCTATTCCAATGCTATTAGCCTTAGACTAAATTACTATATTCAGTCCTTTAAACTGCATTTACACGATCCAAGCACTTCTATTCTTATATACTTTAAGCATTTCTATCTCGAAACATCTTCTCACCCATGTGAAAATTGGTAGAGTTTAGACAGGGCAGAGGAAAGAGCAAGTAATACCGGCCATCAACAGGAAATATTTCAGGAGTTAGCTACTGCAGCAAAAGGAGAACAGTTAAGAGAGTAAATCCAAAGAGTAAATCAAATGGGGAGAAGAGCAGTGGTGGGTAAGAACACAGAAACATGGTGCTCGGAACTTCACGAACATCCGCTTTTATAGCGGCTCCGAAAGACTGTCGCAAAGAGCCGCTAGCAAAAATCCACGGGTCTGTGTCAGAAAAAAATGCGACAGAAAGATCAAATATAGGCAACAGCGGAGCAAGAGGGAGCTGGAAGGGGGAGCAGAGAAAGAGGACGTGTAAGCGCTGGGTGCGAGCGGCTGCAGCAGAGGGCTGGCCGCTGGCAGGTGGCCACAGCCCCCGCGCCGCCCCTCGCCCCGCACACAAGGCTCGGGCACATCTCCCCGCGGCCGCGCCACTCACGATGTTCATGCTCGCTTCGGGATCCACATTCCTCCTCCGTGCGGCGAACGCGCCCGAGCCGGCGATGCTCTGCAGCAGGAGAGCAGCGACCAGCAGGCCGCGCATCCTCGTCCTGCGAGAAGGAACCGGGACACGGCGGGGAATAAGAACCCAGCGCTACGACAGCTACGAGCGAGCCTGGCAGAAGCTTTTGTGCCGCCCCTGGGTGACAGGGGCGGGGGCACTGCCGCGGCCTTGGGCCGCCGGCCCGCCATGATTCAGCGTTTCCGCAGCAGTGCTGCCTGAATCCCCCCGCCCCCAGGCTCCATTTCCAGAAGCCCTGCAGCCTCCAGAACGGCGCCAGTGGATTTGCTTCCCTGCCCTCTTCGTCTTCTGCATCTGCTCTGCCTCCGGGGCCTCTGGAGCCCGCGCAGTGCCGCCCTGCGAGCGCCTGCATTGTGTTTCGCAGCGGGCTCCGTGCAGAAGGCGGCAGCAGCAGCAGCAGCGGCGGCAGCGTGGCCAGCGGCAGCAGCAGCAGCGGCAGCAGCAGCAGCAGCAGCGGCAGCAGCGAGCGGTGCCGCCTCGCCCGCGCCGCGCTCCCCGTGGCCGCAGCGAGCATCCCCGGCGGTACCGGACACTCCGCCCCGGGCACCGCCCGTGCTTCCGAAGGGCCCTGCAGCGCTGACAGCAAGCACTGCTGCTCTGACACACACGCATCACCCATCCGTCACCTTCGAGCACTGCCTAACATATCAAACCTTATACAAATGGGCTTAAGTTGCATGCACGGTTACCATCACAGCTTCCTGTAAACCTGTTTCATCTTCATGCTCGCCAGCGAATGTTTTGCAGGCACTGCATTGCACAGCTGTGATTTCCCAGAGAAGCGTGTCTGTGCTCAGGGGATGTGTGACCGGGCTTGCAAAAACTTGGACCAAATTCAGTCCTTTAAAATAAATATTCGCGTTACTCTGCCCAGGCCCATAGTAATATCCATAGAATAATGCAGAAAACTGATACTAAATACGCAGTGCTAGAGCAAGAGGCTGTCAAGAACAGAAACGTTTCTCTTTATTTAGAAAGCATTAAGATTTTAATTGAAAGATCATTGACATTTTCATGGCATGTTTTGATATGTGGGCATGTCTCTAGATACAAAGACACTGTATGACCCTTTGCTTTCCTGGATGCCATTTCTTAAAACTGTTTGACTTTGAAGAACCTGGGTGGGAGAATTATTGCCCAGTGGTTCGCTTGAGTTTTTTTGTCAAATTAATTACAGGTCACTCTTCCCTGCTGAGGGAAAACCCAAATTATAAAATGCCACAATTGCTGCTGTCAAGCATAGTAATTATATGCTAACCTAGGCTAAATGGAAACTAGTATAAAATAGGATATGGAAAGGGATCCTGTCATTCACTGTGGTATGGTTCATTCACATTATTTTTAAAAAGGAAAACTGCATTTCAGGCAATTGTTTGGCTGACCTAATGATTCCAGGGGGAATTCTTTGTCAGCATGTATCCATTTCAGCTCCAAGGAAATGTCCAGATATGAATTTTCTCTCATTAATTGTGTAGATATGTTTGAAGACATTTCCTATTCTTCTATATGTACAGATCACTCAAGTAAACAAAGGTGTTTATTAAATATGAATGCATTTGTTGTTCCCAGCCCATTTCCAGACATGTTTTCCAAGAAGCTTCTGAATTTGCTGCTATGCAATGCAGCTCTCCCTGAGAGCAGTCAGCCCAGCTACAGCTTGCTCCCAAGTGAAAGCAGCAGAGCTGTAGAGAGATTTCTGAATTTTCCTGGACAGTGGCCAGCAAGTTACAGAGATGGCTGCAGAAAGGCGTTGCATAACTGTTTGCTTTCCTATTCTAATTTAAGCTCTTTGCTGCATTTCTTTTATTTAATAGGCATTCATGTCAAACCATAGCATAAAGATGCAACTAAATTAGTAAAAAATAAGGAAACTAGGGCAAAGTTCTGCATTTTCCCATATGTACCAAGCAGTGCACCAAGGAAAACAGATGCCTGGGACAGAAGCAGAGACAAGAAACCCATTGATTTTTGGTAGCATAGTAAATCATTTGTGTCCACCTTTGGTTTTGGCATTGCAGTAACCCTTCAAACACTTTTTTTCCTATAACTACCTGCAACCTCTATTTCCATAAAATACATGGATTTGTGTAGATGCTTTTCCTTCTCAATCCACTGCCTCTTTTCATGCCCTATCAAATACCTGGCTGCTAGAATATTGAATGCTACTCAGAGTAGTAGCTGTAGTAACCTTTATCTTCAGCTCTGAAACATCAGCTCCAACAATCCCTCCATACACAAACACACAAGCCCACAGACACTTACAAGAGACACAAGGAGGGG
>VZTT01054103.1:62590-74048 GCA_013400855.1 Buphagus erythrorhynchus
GGGGGGGGTGTGGGTATGTGTGTGTGTGGGTGTTACTAAGGCTCTCCAAATTCTTGTAGAAACCAGAAGTTTTAATATGTAAGACTGCTTTGGTGGGTTTCTAGAAAGGAGGGAAAAGGTGGAAGAGGGAAAGGAGGGAAAAGAAGGGAAGAAGAAAAGAAAGGGAAAGAATAGTGACCATCTACTAACATCTTTGCTGTCATGCTGGTGGTTGTGGTTTCTTCTTCCTCTCACCAGATCCAGTTGGAGTCCTTTTTATAAGTTTGTTAACACTTTTTAATACCATTCTTTTTCTTCCTTGATCTGCAGCTTCAGGTTACATCTGAATTTACTATATATAGTGCCATTTATGTATGTCACAATCTGTGTCCGGTTCTCTTTGTTACCCCAAAGTCAATTCTACAGAGCCAGGTCTGCATTTTTTTTTTCTTTTTCTAAACTAAGCATCAATGAGTTAGTTGCTCACAGATGCTCCAGTCCCCAGGCCACTCCCATCTCTGTTGCCATGTGTGTAGCCTGTAGCAGGCATTGCTCTTGCTATGCACTGCCTTTGCACGGCCTCGGCACCAAGGCTTGCCAGGTCTGCTCAGTTTGACCTTGTCCTCACCTGCCCGCAGCTTTGTTCTGCTTGCCACAACTGTGACAGCAGTTTGTCCAACTGACTGCCTCTATCTAATCTGATTTGTGAATGGATAGTAGTGAGTTTGTTTATGTAGAGAGCTGCAACAAACATTTCCTGTAGATGGGATATTCAGTACTCTTAGACAATGGCATAGTGCAGAATAACACAGGCCTGGTACAGCAGCAGAGACCTCACGGTGTGGAGGCACAGGATGAAGGAGTGCAGAGAGGGGAGATAAGGGTTGGTTTGTGCATGTGTGTATGTGGGTGACACAGCACCAATAAAACAGGAGCCTACAGCATGGCCCAGAATTGTGCAAAGATGCATCAGTAGAGGCACAAAGTACAAATGACCCTTCCCTAGCCTATGCGTGATAATCAGGTCAGCCCATATGAGCCTGAAATATTCTCCTTACCGTGGATGTCTCTACCACAGAACACAGTAAGAGCTGAGAGCGTTAAGAGCTGTTGCCACATTCTCCACAACACAAAGTAATACATGGCACAGAGCCAGGCTGAAAAAGAGCAGCTTAGTGACTCAACAGTTTCGATTCCTCAGCTGCAGACTGACTATTCTGCTTCAGCAAATCCAGAGAAAAGCTAAATTTCACTTTCTGTTTCCCAGTAATTTCATCAGAGATCACATGAGAGCTGGACAAAATAAAATGGGAGGCATAACAACAGTGGGCAGCACTCCTTTGTCTTTGAGGCTGCCTGAAGACAAGCGAGCAGAGAAGAAAAACCATGAGGTAAGAAAGCAATCCAGTCTGTGAAAGATGCTTTTTTCTCTATGCCATGGAAAATAATGCTTATTATCTACATAAATGTAAGCAGCAAGGAACTTGCATCCAAACAACAAAAAATATTTTACAGAATATTTAGAGAAGAATCAAAATAAAATAAGGATGCTCTTGAATATTGTCATGTTATTGCTTCTCCAATGAGATTCAGTGTCTGTGAGTAGAACAGAAAATAAGAAAAATTTGTGCATGCAGTGTGAGTTTGAAATCCAGGCTGCATCAGGTACAGCTGGTGCCCAGCCAAAGAGGTGTAATCTGTCTCTCAAACCTGTGTTTGTCACATGCCTCCTCATAAGTTTGCAATTTTTCCAGTCAGTCCTTTCTGTACCCAAAAGGCTCGATTGTGCAGTTGAGCAGCAGCACATGCTGTGCCCCACAGGCTGTTAGACCTGCTAGGTGTTACAGGAGGGACAGCAAGGAAGTCTTCCTAAGAACAGAGGATTCGACTGAGAAGCCTCAGTAATAGAATTGTGTGTCACTGCTCCTTTAATTAAGGGAGAGCACAATGTGGACTAAAATGTCATCTCTGTGTTGTAAAAGAGTCCCCTTGATTGTGTGACAAAGGCCAGTCTGTGCACCCGCACAGGGACACAGGTAGGCAATGGCAGCTGGGGAAATCCAAATAACACTCTGCCCTGGCGGCACCCGGGCCCCATTTGGGAAGAAAAAGCTGTTGAAAGGTGGAGAGGGATTGTCGTGATTTCATCTGCTACAGAGTTAATTTCTTCTCAGTAGCTGATGCAGTGTTTCGGGTTCATTATGCCAACTTCGTGGATAACACACTCACATTTTGTTTGTAGTTGTGTTTATCCTAGTCAAGGACTTTTTTGTGTCTCATGCTCTGCCAGTGAGGAGATGCACAAAAAAGCTGTAGAGAGCACAGCTGGGACAGGTTATCCTACCTGGGCAAAGGCATATACCACACCAGGGAACATCATGCCCATAAACAGGGGGAGTTACCTGGAACAGGGCTGATTGGGGTGCAGGGACAGAGTCTGGCATCGGGCAGCAGGTAGTGAGCAACTGTACTGTGCACCACTTGTTTTTCTTTGACTTTTATTTTTTCCTTTTATCATCATTATTAATATTTACTGTTATTATATTTTATTTTGTTCCAGTTATTAAAAATTACTAAATTCTGATCTTAACCTAGAACTTTTCCTTGTGATTCTCCTCCCCATTCCACCAGTGGGGAACAGGGGGAGATAAGTGAGCAGCAGCATCATGCTTAGCAGCCAGCTGGGCTTAAACCACAACGGGGACAAAGGGGTATTTCCGGGCATTAAGTTGTATGTCACCAGGGTCTGGTTAAGAAGGGTGAGTGTGTGTGAACAGGGCTGAGGCACCTGGGGAGAAAGAAGCTCCCTAACCAGCCACTGGATGTCCAGAGCCAGCATCTGAGGAGCCACAGGGTTAGTGAGTGAGTGTGTGGTTTGTACCAGCAAGTGGAATGGGGCTGCATGCTTGTGGGCTGTACATCCAAGTGCCAGCAAATGGAGAGGCTGGTGAGATCTGGGACCCGATTCCTGGATACATTAACCATATAATCAGTACAACCGTTACATAAGAATGATGCTATGATCTAACATACAAGGATTTAAAAATGCAGGACATTCAAAATTAAATTTATAATACAAACCATAACATGTACAGAAGTTTAGGAAACAAATTGAATCACATTCTGTATAGTTTAAGGGAATCCTATGTGATTACATTTTTTGGGTAGGCTTCCGCAATTGTTCCCAGCACAAGAAATATGTTCCTGAGGCCCAAGGGTTTGCCAGCTTTACTACAGAGATCAGCCCTCCACTTTAACATCCACACCAACATCTGTTCCTATGTAAGAGGTGCCCTCATACACTGGCAAGAATTGCTAAAATCACTATTCAGCACTTTAGACCTAGGGCTCCCTACAGCTTTGGCTTGTTTGAAGTATTGTGGACTAAGGGCACCAAGTGAGGTACTGCCTGTCTTTAAAGTACATGCCTGGTTTAAAAAACAAGAATAGCAAAAAGCAAAAAACAACTTTTTCTTTGATTTCTTCTAGCACCATTTCCAAGGATTCCTTGAAGACTTCCCTGCTGCAGTTAGAATGTCATTTTACATGGACTTTGCTGAAGGAGGATGTAGGTCTTGAGACCCTAGAGGAAACAATACTTGATCATATCAAGTTTGTCAAAGAATGCAACATTACAGATTATAATATACTCTCCTATGTATGTCACCTAAAGAATTCAAATGAGGAAGCCCTGAGAAATCTCCAAAAAGCTGAAGAAGCTATTCAGAAACATCATCCAGGTGAAATTGCCAGGAAAAGTCTTGTTACCTGGGGCAACTATGCCTGGACCTATTACCACATGCAGAGATATGAAGAAGCACAAACTTATGTAAGCAAAGTGGAAAACAGCTGCAAAAAGCTTTCAAGTACTGCTCATGGGAAGATTCAGCTTCCAGAGATCTATGCTGAGAAGGGATGGGCATTATTACGTTTTGGGAGGAAATATTTTGAGAAGGCAAAGAATTGCTTTGAAAATGCTCTGAAGAGTGAGCCCGATAACCCAGATTTTAATGCTGGCTATGCCATTGCAATGTTTCGTTTGGGAAGTTTCACTGAGCTGTGCGATGAAGAGATGAGGCCGTGCCTTGAGGCCCTGAAGCGGGCAGTGGAACTCAATCCAAATAACACGACCCTTCTGGCATTACTTGCATTAAAACTTCAGCAATTAAAACGAGGAAATGAAGGGGAGAGGTACATTGAAGAAGGACTGCAGAAAACCCCTGACTTTCCTGTTTTCCTGCGATATGCTGCTAATTTTTACAGAAAGAAAGGAGAAGTAGGCAAGGCAGTGAGTATTTTGAAAAAGGCCCTAGAACTGACACCAAATTCTGTCTTTGTGCATCATCAACTAGGACTCTGCTACAAATTCAAGATACTTCTGTTGAAGAAGGCAAGATACCCACCTCAAGAGGAAGTGGACAATCTCATCCAGCTTGCCATTTCTCATTTAAAAACAGTGATACACAAAAAGCCCGTATTTTTTACTGCTTATAGTGAACTAGGAAACATATATGCACTAGGCAAGAGGTATGAAGAAGCAGAAGAGATATTTCAGAAAGTGCTTCAGAGAAATGATTTACTCTGTGATGACAAACAAGAAATCTACTTCAGTTATGGCAATTTTCAGCATTTTCACATGAAGTCAGAATCCAAAGCCATTGAGTATTACATGGAAGGTCTGAAAATGAAAAAAGATTCCTATAGAAGAAAACAGTGCATTGAAGCTGCGGAGAAATTGTTGAAACAGAAAATTATGAGCGGTTTGCCACATGCCACAGATTTTGGCAGACTTGGATTCGTTCATAAGCTAAATGGTAGGAAACAAGAAGCAATTGAATGCTATGAGAAAGCCATTGCTTTGGATCCCAACAATGAAGAATATCTGAATGCATTAGCTGAGCTACAACTTTCCATCTCAAGCTAAAGTTCACAAATATCCTATGTACCAAAAAATCCCCCAAGCCAAGGAGGTTTCTACAAACTCTCAAAACTTTTTTGTTACCTGCTTTTCATTTGAAGTTAGACATTATGACCAGAGGGAACGCAGGTGGCATCACTTTCTGGTCATAATATAGAAATTGCGGACAATGATTGTTCATTTCTTCATACACTAACAGAGAGCTTGCTTGGATTAACTATATAATATATATAATATATGTTTATAGTTAATCTAACAGTCTTCAGTGCTAACATGGTTATAAATGTTGTATTTAAGTGATGGTCTGTAGAACAAAGAACTTCTACACTCAAATCAGATATTAACTTCTACTGAGAAAAAGATAAGGGAATCATATTGTATATTCTGTGTGTACACTTGAAGGCCACACTTGTACAAAAATAGAATTTCTGAAGCTTCTTAAAGTGTTTTAAAAATATCTTTTATAGAAGAAACTTTTGGTGAAGGCTTGTTCAGTTTAATACTTTGTATGCTATTTAATTATGAAAAACAAACATTATTTAGCTAGTCCTCTAGAAAACTTACAATATTTGTATTATTGTTGTGAACTATTAAAGTCTGTTGAATCCATCAACTGTTGCTTCTGGGTATCTCTCTGATGACCAGCCTTCATGTTAGTAGATTAAGTAATGAGAAATAGACATTTGAAAAAGTAAGAAGGATAGAGTTTTAGTAAGATACAAAAGGATGAGGAGACAGCCCCATTTATTTTCCCTGAGCTCACAGCAAAGCTGGCTCCAGATGCATTGTGCCATAGATTTAGGCTGTACACAAAACAGCAATTGTCTAGTTTTCCCAACACAACCTATCAGGAACCACAACAGCAATCATCTGGAGAGGCAGTCTTTGAGATGCCAAAGAGATGGCGGTGGCCATGCTTGTGAAACAAGCCAGGGAGAGCAAACACACAAGAAATTACCTGGGCTGCTGTGGTGGTTTGTAAAGATTTCCTGAAATTTTTCTCTGCTGAGACCTGGGCAGCCACCTGTGAAATGGACAAAGACCAATCAGTGTCAAATTTTTAATATCGACACATTGTTAGACCAATGAGAAAGTTTATGTGTCTTTGTGAAACAGACATGTAATGACAAAAGACCCCGGGGAAGTTCTCTTTCCCTTCTGGCCTCTCAGAAGGTAACACCCGCCCGGGCCCTTTATGCAGCCCAGGCCAGGCCGAGCAGGGATGGGCAGGCTCTGACACAGGGCTCAGGAAGCCCCCAGGCCCCATTTTCGATCAGGGCCCCAACAGAAAGGGGAGGCTCACTGCTGAAATCCATGCCCCCCCTGGCATGGCCAGGGAGCCCTTGGCTCGGCAGAACCCTGCCCTGCTGCTGGCCCAGAGCGGCTCTGGGCAGCCGGGCCTGCCCTGCCACCCGTGCGGCCTGGGGGAGACACAGCTGGGCTGTGTTCTGGCAAGGCCAAGACCCCCTCACCCCCCACCGCTGCCTGCTGGGCAGTGCTGGGCAGAGGGAAGGGAAGACCATCAGTCCGCGGATGGAATTGTGACGCAATCACCGGAGCCTGGGTTAGCTCAGTGGAGACACACCAGTGCCATGCCAGGTGTGGGGAACGGCCTCAGTTTAGCTTTACCACAGGCAAAACCTCCTGAGCTGCTTGCTCAACAACACTGCAGTCAGCATCTGGGGTCTGGCAAAGGAGGAGAGGGAGACTCTCCGCTGCTGAGGTTCCAACAGGGTTTATTAGGCTCGAACGGTTCAGGAGCAAAAGAGCACCGAGCACTGCTGTGCCGGGGATTAAATACAGAGGCAAATCGCGGGGTGGGTACAAGCAAGCAACCATTCAGGGATCCTTAGGGGAGGAGTGAAGGGCAGGATCTTACAAAGTGCAAACCTATGAGGGAAGCAGGGGGAGGAGAGTCACATGGGCCAATGGGACATCGCGTATCAGAGGATTTCCAAGAGGGCGGAGAGACTAGGGATTGGCCCAGGGTGGGACTAACAGGGAAGGCACTGGATCAAGGGGCAGGGTTACAGTGACGGACAGGGAAGGCACTAGAACAAGGGATGGGCAATGCCACACAGGGTAGTTTCAGGGCCGGCTACAATTTAGGGACGAACCATCTTAGGGAAAACACAGAGGTACAGAAGAACAAACCATTATAGCAACTTTAACAATGAGCTGGATAAAATAAACATGTGCCGCAACAGAATTGAATGTAGCAAACACCAGAAAACAGCCATGGAGTCAGAACAACCACCAGCACTTTCTGGCTGGGCCCTTACAATCCTAGCCCAGCCCCAGCGCAGCCTTTATTACTCCATTATTACTCTTTATCGTAAATAGCTCAGGGCCGCCACCTGGAAGAGATCACAGGGCCATCCACTGTCTGGGCAAAGTATTAACTCTTTCACTGCCCAGAATGAGACTTCCACATACTTTGTTCTTTCTCCTGAGGAACCAAGATGATGATATGCACAAAAACAGCATAAAAACACCAAGGTCAGACAAAAGGAAGACTCAGGTCTTACAGATGAGGGAAGAAGGAAAATCATTGACTGAAATTTCTCTTTTATATGTTATGGAGAAGAGACTCTTGTTTCCTTATAACACCTAAAGATATACTATAGGGTAGGTGAATGTTTTAACTGTAGATACGAGCAAAGGCATTGGTGCTAGAGTAAGAAACTGTTGAAATGGCTGTTATCCCATAAACTGGAATAGAGAGGAGATGAAGATCCTTGCTGCCCCCAGGGAAGAAGAAGAAAGACATCTGTTTTCAAAGATGAAGAAAGCTTTTGTTTAAACTGTTATAATCCTTGAAGTGTGCCCCAGAAGTTGATATGGTCCTCAATAATGCTTGTGGGAAAATTTTTAATTGAAGAAGGGATTTTTACGTAGTGGTCAGATTTCCATTCTCCCAGACGGCTGATCACTGTGACATCAAGGCCATGAGAAAACTTTCTTGAATAAAAATCTCCATAGACTGAAGAAAGAAGTCTCCTCTCTCCCAAGTAAATTGGTGCAAGACTATTTGAAAGATGCTAAACTGGTGGAATTGTTTCTGTACGTGGTTGTTGTGAAAGAAAAGAATCTGTGGGGGGGAGGAGAAAGTGTTCTTAAAGTTTTATTCCGATTCTTACTGTTTTTCCTTATAGTTTCGAGGAATTAAAGTTTTCTTTGTACTCTTTAAAGTTTCAGCCTGTTTTGCCTTCCTCCTAATCCTATCTCACAGCAGGACATGAGTAAATAATTTTAATGAGTGCACTAAAATTTTGCCAACACAGAACCGACAACATAAAATAAATTGATTCGCTGGCTGGGAAATTTCAAATTGGTGAACCAAAACCACTACAACTGCACATGGAGGGC
The DNA here is from genome assembly GCA_013400855.1 of Buphagus erythrorhynchus. NCBI lineage: Eukaryota > Metazoa > Chordata > Aves > Passeriformes > Sturnidae > Buphagus > Buphagus erythrorhynchus. The sequence goes on from VZTT01054103.1 coordinate 70,857, forward strand.
AGAGCACAGCCAGAGCAGAGTTGGATGAGCACCACAGAGCAAGGCAGGGGAACATAAGGGGTTTGTGGAAAAAGGGGTGGCTGCCCATAGTGTCTACATGAATGGAAGAAAGGGCTGAAATGATAGAATGGGTTGGCAAGGTGATTGTCTTCAAATGTCCAACCAAAAGTCAATATTCTTTGTAACATCATGGCCTAACTCCCCAATAGTGTACCTTTGTTTGATAGACCATAAGTACTCAGGGAAAAACCAATCCTGTACTTCCAAAACACTTCTGAGCCCTAGCCACTAGTATAGCATGAAGCAAACTGGTGACAGAGCCCATCAGGAAGAACGTGCACTTTAGTTTCTAGCCATCCTGGACCATTCCTGCACTCACAACAGCACCTCTGTACAGACAGGATGACAAGCCATGAAGGAGTGCAAAACACCATTGCCATACCACAAAATATCAATGAAGCTCTTCCTTTTCAGCTCTCCTTCAGAGAATCTTTCATAACACAAGCAAAAGCAATCAAGTGTACATAATTACAAACATCCTTTTCCTAAGAAAAAGCTGAAGCAAAATCGACCCTTGTTTCTCAGCCACCTGCCAGCTTCTCTCTTACACACAAAGGCAACCATGCCTAGGGAAGGATGGGTGACAAGGGAGAACAGGAAGGATTGGGAACAGTTCTGACAGACCACTCCTGAAAGCTGGCTGGAACAACAGTGGAGCCAAAGTCAGGAACTGGTGACACCACATTGGTGTGCCCAGCTATGGGGACAAAAGGGTCTGTTAGACAACCTCACTGCCTTTGTGAATCTTGAGGGCTTCTAAGCTCAACATCATTGTTATTTAAACTCTACTGAGGGCATAGAGGGTGGAAGGCAGCAGGGAAGTATTTGAGGAAGAGATGGTGCAGGTTCTCAAGGCCATGGTGGCACATCCATTCTCCTCTCTACACTGCCACCAGGATGTCTCCTGAAAAAAGAACCTTGAACAAATAAGGATGACCTATAAATCATTTTGGGGGAAAAAAAGCGAGCCTGAATTTTTATGAAGAGTCATATCAGCTCAATCTGCACAGTGAAGAAACCGACTGTGAGACAGTGATGCAAAAAATGTATTTGTTGTGCTTCACCTCCTTTGTACTCTGGAGGACTGCTCTGGACCACAGTACTACCTGGGGATGCTCTGTGAAAACAAAACCTTCTGGATTTTGCTTGTCTTGTAAATGAGGAAAAACATTATTTCCCACAGGGTGGTGCTGTTGCATTGCCTGGCATGCCGACATAGGGAGCAGGTTGAGCTCGAGCTTTGCGAGGTAGACAAAATGAAACACACATTTTGGAGAGTGCAAATCCATTGGGCAAATCTAGAACTGCACAGAGGCTGAACACACCTCTCAATTCACACCCAAGTATGAATATGTCACTGAAGCTGATGCTAGCAGTGTAGGGGAAAAAAATGAGTGAATATAACCTTTCAGGAAGTATCAATTTAAGACTCAAAAGCACCTTCTAAAGTATATAGAAAATTTTACTGAAACACACCAGAATAATCACTAAGAAAAAGGTATTATTTATTGAGGCAAACCCCACAAAGGACTTTGCTATGCTGACCATGAAGTTTAAGATAAACAAGCTCTTCCTTCTCACATAAATTTGTAGCATTTTAGAAAGAAAACAAGGCATTGTTGTGGCAATATAAAATACATTCACCATATAGTAACACAGCCTTTGTCTTTCAGGAGATAAATTATTATCCAAGCTGATAGAAATGTTTCAGGAATGCTTTTTCTGAATAAAGAGTCATTTTTCAACAGAAGGTACTTGACTTTTCCAATGTTGTTTTCACACAACTTTCCAAGGTACAATTTATTAAATGTTCCAGATTATCACTAGAATATAAATAATTTCAAAAGAATTATTATTTCCCCATTTCAAACCTCATGGAATGGAGACAGGTGGGATAACTTCAGCAGCTGTAAGCAGTTTCACTTACTTACATTGAATTTCTATCCACTGCACAGAACAGAGCATAATCGCAGGTAGGATCCATCTGAGGTAGAATCTGTATCGGACAGATATTACCCCAAGTCAAGTCCCACCATGCTGTCCTGGGAAGCCAGACAGGCTCAGAAGTGCAGTGCTCCAGCCAAGCTCATATCCATCAATGCTTGTGTCCATCAGGGCTGGTGGGAACACAGAGTTACAGGATCATTAAGGGTGGAAAAGACCCCTAAGTCCTGAAACATGCAGTGTTCATCTGGCAAATTGTTCACAGCTAGCTTGGGTATCTTGGCTTACTCCCATCCTGAGCCATGCCAGGAAATGTCCTCCATGGAGGACAGCCTGAATATTATGATCTCTGAAAAAAAAAATATTGCTGATACCATAAATCATTCTTTAAAACTATTGTAAGCCAGAGATTTCTATAATGTGTTGCCTGAAATAGTTCACATGGCAGGATGAAGGTGAGCTGTTCAGCCTGAGTTGTGTGGAGCAGGAGCTAGAAGTTTGGCATGAGACTTCACCAGCCTGCCTTGTATTCCCATTTCTTCCACTTGCAGGTCGCTTCCTGCTATGCTTCCTTCCTTCCTTCTGCTTCTTAGTGAAGGCATTCATGACAGGGCTGCTATTTCCCAGTGTCTTTTATGCACAGAAGTCTTTATTCCGGTATATAAGCTTTTCTCCATTGACTTAAGTCAGAGCAGAAACAGTGTTGGAAAGCCCTGAAATAATTTTACCATTTTCTACAAAAGGTCTGTGGATAAAACTAGTTGAATGTTTGCTGCTAAATAAGATATTTAAAAGGAGTAGTATTGCTTAAAATACATAAAGGTAAAAGCCTATGAAAAAAATCTTAAATAAAAAAAATGCTAATAATGTATTACACAGTATAATTTACTATGATAAAAATGCATATAGCATTATTCCAACAGGCTTCTACAATATGCAGGTCCGACATGAGCAACAGGTGACGTGTTGTGATGTGATGTAAACAAAGTAATTACATTTTTGAAATTTATTTACAGTGGTAATTTATAATTTGTTCAAAATAAATTATATTTTTTGTTGACCACACTATTTTCTCCTTTTTTTAATATTAAAATATTGTATTAAGATCTAAAACATTATCTTCATCAGTACTAATTAATAAAATCAATTCATTTTTTTCCAAATTTTTCCTAACTCTGACTTAAGTCA
>VZTT01054103.1:76982-96973 GCA_013400855.1 Buphagus erythrorhynchus
AATTAAACTCTCTTTAGAGAGAGTTGGATTTAACAAAATCATGTAATCTCACAGTGAAATATTTTATTCCTTCTACTTGCAGAGTTGCTAAACTACATGAAGTGGTGATGTAGCAGCTCTTAGAAGCCCATTCCAGACTGGTTTGTTTTTTAAATTTCATCTCACTCTATACATAGAAATCATCCCACCAAGACCAGGATGGGAGATCTAAAGACTTATGAATGTCCAGGTATGTTATTCCTCTACCCAGAGTCAACTTTCACATTCATTGTTCATTTGCTGTACTTCCTCCCCTTTTACATTATACCAATAAGTAAATCTGAAGAACTGATAAGGTTATAGGAAAGTCATTTGGCAAAACTGACCTGCCACAGGTGGGCTCACTAGATATGGTATGGCATGAAGAAAATACACAACACCCAGTGCTGATGATAACAAAGAAGTTCCCACTACATCTGCTGTCATGACAGGGATCAGCGTTACATAGGCTCCGTCAAAGTAGCCAAAGGTAAATGAGAAAGGCACAAGCAAGGGGAAGCTTTGGAGAACTGGCAGGAAAAGACAACAGAGGCCATCCATTCCCACAGCAAAGAGGTAGCAAAAGTACCGATGCTTCTTCAGACACCTGCAAATTTCAAAATGGAAAAAAAAAATATTATCACTGAAACCAGCATCACTTCTATGCCCTGGCATGCAGTGCTTCAGTCTCTCTTTTATATAGCTCAGATTTAAGTCCATTTCTTTACACAGTCTTCAAGATTAAATCACTCAACAGATCATCCCAGGTAGGGAAAGCTGCCCACCTACAGCTGCAAAAACATCTGGCCAGCAGCAGCCCATGCTGCCTGCAGTGTTCTACAGGGTGTTCCTAGTGATGGAACACTGCTGCCAGGATTTTGCAGTCCCCTGAAGTTTCAATGTTCAAAGCAGAATTTCATTGGGCTTTACACCCCAGCTCAGCAAGTATTATGCATAAAATGCATAATACTTGCTCTCTTAGCTGTGACCTTTCCAGTCAGCCCTTAAATGTGAGTTAGTGTGAGCTAGTGTGAGCTAAGTGAGATGGCAATTCCCTTCCTTCCTGCTCCACAAAAACAGTAATTGATTTTTCCCGCAAACTAAATAAGTGCAAAGAATGATTCCTTTAGAATCAAAATCCTTGTTAATTTGGCCAGTAGCTACTGATGTTTCAGATGCTGTACACTGACGTTTGGTGTGAGCTGAATTCACAAAGCATGGTGAGTTCTTATGTACTGGAAAACGTATAACAATTTTCAGTCAGTCCTTCCTGGTATGTGCCTAACAATATTGGGTCAGGCCCTAGACCCTCTTCCATAACTTCTGTGCCTCTCCAGCAGCACAAAAGAGATGGAAAGGCAGAGGAAGCAGGGTGAAATCCCATAGGAAATAGATACAGAGAATCATACTCAACATACCTCAGGCAAGGGGTTACATTTCTGCCATCAAACATACAAACATATCATTTTTTAAGGAAAAAAAGATACTAAACCAGCAGAATTGAACAAACTCAGAAGAGACAAAGAGATTAAGTAGCAAGCATTTCTGAAAGCTAGACTATGTTGTTGGGGTTTTTTTAAAGTTACACATGCTACAGAAAGAGTCCATAATGTTAACTTTTATGTGTGTTATACCTTGCTTGCATCCAGCCTCCCACCAGATAAAGCTTACACTTGATCAGCCAGAAGCCCTTACCTTCTGTCTGTGAGCCATCCAAAGGTGATATTACCAATGATGTCTATGACACCAAGTATGGACATGAGGAAGGCAGCCTGATGATGACTCACTCCAACACTCAAAGCATAAGGCACTAGGTAGACAAAAAGAGGGCTGCAGCCATATGCCATAAATAAAATTGACACTGCCAGCACCATGAAGCCTGGCATCAGCAAAAAGTCATATTCCTTCCATGAGCAGTAGCATAAACATTCATGAGGCCATAATTTGATTAAAGGTGAACAGATGGACATTTGCTTTAAGTCTTGTTTCTCTGTTTCTGGGACATAATTCTGTTCAAGAAACTCAGGAGCAGTTTTACAATCCTCCTTAAGAGAAATAGGCCGCATCAAGGCACCACAGACACAGAGGTTTAAAACAAAACCTCCCAGGATGAGCAAAGCTCCTCGCCAGGAAAACTGCTCAATTAAGAGCTGGACCACAGGGGCCAGGATGAAGGTACCAATTCCACTTCCTGACATGGCTATTCCATATGCCAGTGCTTTCCTTTTGTTGAAGTATTTGCCCACCATCGCAATGGCTGGAGAATAACAAAGTGCAAACCCAAGTCCTAGAAGAGAAAGCAAAGTGCAGATGGCTTAATACTAAGCATGACATATGGAACATATTAAATCAAACCACATAATGTATTTTCATTAGTACAAATGAATAGAAAGCTTTTTCTGATTCTGTATCACGCAGCCCAGTTTGAGTGTGATGAGGAACTAGGATGATGTCCTTCTTCCACTGGCAGGGTCACTGACTTGACAAACCTAACTGATGACAATTAATCTACAATAATAAGACTCAGACAGAAGTGATGGGGTTCACTTCATAATAAGAACAAGGATGATCACTAAACATGAAAGAACTGGTGTGCCAGCCTCTCCTGCATGCAAGATGAGGTCTTGCCCCAGGGTCTGCACCAGTGCTGGCACTGGACACACTGTCCTGATAAGGCACCACTTTGTGTTTTGGTCTGTTGCAACCCTGAACATTAATTTTCAGGTCTTTGAAATACAGTACAAAGAGCTTGTCTCTGTTACTAATATTCTACAAAAAACTCTCTTGGTCTGCTAAACAAACTCCTTGCAACAGCTGCTTGGAGTCCTGATCATTTTAAATCCCTGCCTACAAGTAAAGAGGGGAGGAAAACCTCAGAAAGCCAGATCCAGTTGAGTAAACAAATAAGATTCATCTCTTGGATAGAGGAAAAGGATTATGGTCTCTGCTGCAGAATCAGAGAGCAGGTTTTAATCATCAAGTGGTTGTCCTAACACTAAAATATGTATTTTTGAATCAGTAATAGAAATGAGTTCCTGACTAGGGTTTTGGAGCATGTCCTACATTGAGGGTAAAACAGTCCCCAGTGCCTTTGGCAGAACTTGCTGATAGAGGATAAAACAGTCCCCATTGCCATAACCTGCTTGCCACATCCTCCTCAAAGGCCACACTGTGTAGGGCAGGCACTAAACCTGCCAGGGTGGAATAAGAGGATTAGACAGACTCTGAGTGGTGAGTGCCCAGTCTGGCACCCCTCAGGAGGCAAGGGGAGAAGCAGAGCACAGAGCTGGGGTTGGAACTGTACTGGCAGCAGAGCCAGAGGAGCAGTCCTGAGCTACAGATCATCACTTGAGAGCTATGAAAATCATACTCTATTAGGCATACACACCATTTATTTTTTTGTGAGTTGGCAGGGAGAAATTGGTCTCAAAAAAGCCAACAAATATCCTGTGAAAAGTGGAAAGTTTAGGGCTGAAAACATTTTCATACCTCTTAGAAGGAACTCTGCTACTTATTGATACTTCCCAATCTCACCTCTGCTTCACTCTTTGGTTTTTAAGTCCTGCTGCTTTTATGGATTTAGACATTCGCTTGTTGTGGTCCCATCTGCTCTCTGGGTTAGGGGCACCACATCTAGCCTTTACCAACAGTTCACCTCTCTGTTAATCAGTCCCCACAGACTAAAAGTTCACTGCTTGTAGTGAACTTGGCTCTTTACTACTCCACATACAAATTGTAACTGCCTTTCCACCTCGGTATTCACAGCAGCTCCCACTAAGGAAGCCTCAGAGGTATTAGCATGGTATGTAGCACAGTCCCTCGAGTTACAAGAAGCCTTTTTATTTGTTATGAACACATTTGTCAAAGATTAACATCATAATACAGGAGCAACATGCGCTAAAATAAGGATTTTTTTTTTTAAACAAATAAGCTGTTGGCAGCATGTGAACTGCAGTAATTCCACTAACTCGTTACTAAACTCCAGGGGACCAAGTACAAGGTCTTATATCACCGTGGCTACCAGGTCAGTGTTAATGAGGAAGGAATGTCAGTGTGACCACGGGCCCCTCTCAAGTTCCTTTGTGCACAACAAACACAGGCAGATAGGACAGAGCTAAGATTTGTTTTCACCCTACCTGAGCACAAATGGAAGAGCTGCTATAGCAAGACAAGCAATTTTTTTGCTTTGCAACTGGACTGTAATGCAGACAAAGGTAAGGCATACAGCCGAGGTGCCTGGTATTCACTAAGAGCTCCTCTACCTCTTACTTACATTTATGTTTTGGTTTAAACTTTTTTCTAAATATGCAAATATATCAGGGCAGTCTAGAACTTCTGCTATAACAAACTCCTCTCAAATCCCAGAAAAAACAAGGAAACCTTTTCGTGTATATCAAGTGCAACAGCAGTCCTTCCTGACCTCTCATAATTCCAGAACTTTATCGACAGTCCTCTTTCTAATAGAAGGTAAAAGTTGATTTTGCAGGGTGCTGCAAAACCTGGGAACAGGTCTGTGTATCTCTATTTGACCAGTGCAGTGTCAATATGACATGGAAAAGAGATCACCCATCATTTTTAGCATTCCTGTCTTGTGTTCTGGCAGCAGCAAAGGGGCTGAATGCATCCTACCTGTGAGGACTCCTAACGATAAGTAGAGATGTTCCAGACTGGTGGCGAATGAGCTCAGAATTAGTCCAGTAGATGCAAGCAGCCCTCCTAGCATGATACCAACTTGGCAGGATACATGATTACTGATTAAACTCCCAAGCGGGGCTTCAAAGAAACAAATAAAGCTGGAAATTAGTGGCAGGTCCTCACACCCAGTTCACTGCAACAGTTATAAACAAAAAGGAAGCAGGAGAAAATGGTAACTGCAGCTACAGAGCAGTCTTCCAACACGCTTCTGTTGCAATGGCATGACCACCAAATAAAAAGATAAAAACTGCTAAAAGTAATTTTCCTGAAAGTCAGGATAAACCTGAAACTTACAGTAGTTTCCTCAGCAGCCATTTCTGTAGATCAAAGTCATTAAAGGAATACAGCTCATCCGCAGTGTTGAGGGGTCAAGACAGGCCACAGCAACAGCCCACACTGTTCACTACTCCATACTTACAACACAGACTTATATACAACAGACTTTTCCCCACCTGGAATTTTCACTTCAGCCTTCAGTAACTTTAGGTGTCCTGCCTCACAATTCCCTGGCCTTGTGGGCTCTGGGTTAGACCCAAACAGGAGAGGTCTCACATCTTTTGGACAATCTCCAGGGCTGCTACCCTTCTGCACTTCTCCAACACTGATGTCTCCTAGATCACCCTGCTTCTACCATGGGATGTCATCACCAGCCCTCTCCCTCTCTACTACCTTCAATGCCAGGGCAAGGTTACCTTTCTTCTCTCTTTTCCCCAAGATACAACCTGGCTGTCACAGGTGAGTTGTTGCATCTCATTCTAGCTGTGTATCTCTGCCTTTCTAGCAATTCTTATGGATTGACCTCTTCTACAGGACTACAGTATGGATTTTCACCAAGTTGTACAGCTTTAAAGCAAACCCATGAGAAATTCACTACAACTGCTGGGTTGATGCACATGATTTTTAATAATATCAAGTTTTTCTAAAGAGAGAAGACTATTTGTAAATATACACTTTTGATAAAAGAAGGATGGTTGTGACTTGATCTGGAGGCAAGATGTACATCCTGTGCTACATCTCAAATACAACTCCAATCAAAAGGCAAAAGAAACAATTACTCAGTTAATAGCTCTCAAACATGAAGTGTCCCAATAGACCTCAACAAAAGTACATTTCTGAAAAATTAGATCATTTCAAAAAACAAGTACTGCTTCTTTTCTTTAGTATGAAGACACTCCCTTGCACAACTGTGTTGTGGGAAGCAGCTTGGATATACCATACCCCAGAGATCCCACAGTATCACTCTTTCCCAGCTGACTTCACCACCTTGTGAGCAAGCTAAAACCAGATGGAGCCAATGCAAAAGCAGCCACATTGCTCTTAAAAGAGTAATACACACCACAAAGCATTGTAGCACAGTCGACAATGGAGTGGATCCAAGCAGTTCTGGCATAATCCTGCCCAAAGTATGCCTGGAACTCCACAAAAAAAATGGAGATGCACCTAGGACAGAAAACATGAACACTAATCTGTTAAACATGGAATATTTGCCTCACAGAAAACTCTGATCTCACTGTTCAGGTATAAAAAGTACTCACTTGAAGGCCCTCTCCCACTCCCAGGAAAATCAAAATTGTGGCCATTAACATTATAATATCACATGTTTCTTGCTGGGGTATCTGCTGCTAAAGTTTTTTAACCCATAGTATTTTTAACTAAAAGGAAATTGAAATGCTAATTCTCACCAGCAACTTATAGCCCATATGATGATGTTGCTTTCCTGGCACACAAAGCCCTGGCTTCACAGTTCTTCACTGACCTTGTTGCTCACTATTCCACACCCTCACAAACTGTGAGGGTAGGGTCAATATAATACCTACAGAGCAAACACCACCTGCAGCTGTGTGTTCATGGATGGACAAGTGCAAAGTAACTCCCTCAAAGAGAGAATCAAAACACAGCAGGAGCCTGTGGACTGTCCAGCAGTTTAATAAAATACTTCCAGGAGAGGTTACTTTGCTCAACTTAACAAGTGTTACTGTTCAACTTGTCCCTACAGTGGAAAAGATTAAAAGGCTGCATAATTTCATTCTCTTCTCTGGATCAACAAGAGATGCCTTTTCCCCCTCTCTTTTTCCCAAATCAGTGAATGACCACTTTCTTCAGCTATTTTTCTTGCACATACTTTACTCTTCTATATAGTCTAATGTTTGCCAGCCATTAGATAATTTCCTGGATGTAACACATCACACACATGAACAAGGAATTAAATCCACTAGGAATTCTCTGCTGTTATAATGGAATTGGTACATTTGTAAGCATTAACTAACACTATATAAGTGTTTCTATCCCCTTCTGTGCTGTTGACTCCAAGACCTTAGATCTCTAAAGACTTAAGACCCCTAAACCTGGGAGCTTTATTTTGAAAGAAATAAGAAATTTATGTAGGAAACACTGTATTTACATTATACTGACTGTCCAACAAGACATTCTTTCAGTTTTCCTCACTTACCAGGGTGCTTATCTCTCTGCTTAATATAGCTATATTGTCCATGTTCACACACACCAGGCTCTTCTATCTCCAGTTGACATCAAAGTCACTGTGAAAGCAATCTCATCCCAGATTGCATTATGTTTATGCAAGGCAGCAGTCTAGTCCTGTTCTATTTTTGAGAAAATATTTTCTGCATGTTTTGGATACCAGAAGGGTGTAGAGAGGGGTCTCTTCTCTAGGGCTTGGACCTTCTCAGGCAGGGCAGTACCTGAAATGCTCGCAGTAGGAAAAAGGGGTATTTACATGCTTTTCACATTGACTCAGGAGTCACGCAAATTTGCTGGGACTGGCAGAAATGAGCAGGGCTGTAGGGTCAGAGGGACACAGTGACCCCAAAGAGACCCTACACGATTCCTCCCTCCCCAGCCAAACCAGTACAGCCTGAAATAGCGCTACCTGCCCCAGGCCTTGACTCTGTAAGGAATCAAGAAGTGGGTGCTGAAAGCTAGAGCAGCTGTCAGAGGAGGCGAGACTGAAGCCAGAGGACTCATAATCCCTTGGTTGTCCCCGCAGCCTTAGGGGTTTCAGGAACTCTTGGAAAATGTAGCAGGAGAGAGTCTGTACCTAACCAGAATAACCCTGTCAGCAGCAGGACATCAGGGGAGATCCCAAACCCTCTTCCTAAGGTGGAGAAAAAAAAAAGCTAATGCCACAAAGAGGCCAGCAAGACAAGCAGCAGTGCCTTTACCTTGTCACGGCCCTGGTGCAGATAGTGACAAGGAAGCAGCCAGCGACGATCATCCATCCCCAGCCGCCGTCAGGAGGGCCGGTGCGCTGGGCCCGGTGGGACGAGGCCATGGCGATCGCTCCCACTCTTCACCTCAGTGGCGGCGCCTGGCTCCGGCTCTCAAGGCCATGGCGATCGCTCCCACTCTTCACCTCAGTGGCAGTGCCTGGCTCCGGCCCTCAAGGCCATGATGATTGCTCCTCGTCTCAGTGGCAGCGCTGGGCCCAGCGGGATGAGGCCATGGTGATCGCTCCCACTCTTCACCTCAGTGGCAGTGCCTGGCTCGGGCTCTCAAGGCCATGGTGATCGCTCCCATTCTTCACCTCAGTGGTGGCGCCTGGCTCCGGCTCTCAAGGCCATGGTGATCGCTCCCACTCTTCACCTCAGTGGCAGCGCCTGGCTCCAGCTCTCAATGCCATGACGATCGATCCCACTCTTCACCTCAGTGGCAGCGCCTGGCTCTAGCCCCCAAGGCCATGACGATCGATCCCACTCTTCACCTCAGTGGCAGTGCCTGGCTCCGGCCCTCAAGGCCATGATGATTGCTCCTCGTCTCAGTGGCAGCGCTGGGCCCAGCGGGATGAGGCCATGGTGATCGCTCCCACTCTTCACCTCAGTGGCAGTGCCTGGCTCCGGCTCTCAAGGCCATGGTGATCGCTCCCATTCTTCACCTCAGTGGTGGCGCCTGGCTCCGGCTCTCAAGGCCATGGCGATCGATCCCACTCTTCACCTCAGTGGCAGCGCCTGGCTCTAGCCCCCAAGGCCATGACGATCGATCCCACTCTTCACCTCAGTGGCAGTGCCTGGCTCCAGCCCTCGAGGCCATGGCGATCGATCCCGCTCTTCACCTCAGTGGCAGTGCCTGGCTCCAGCCCTCGAGGCCATGGCGATCGATCCCACTCCTTGCCTCAGTGGCAGCGCCTGGCTCCAGCCCTCATGGCCCTCTCAGGCTGGGCCTGCTCAGCACAGGGGTCTGCGGCCATCTGGGGAGAGAAACAGGCACAGTGGGAGTCAGGACACTCTGCACATGCTGGAACCTGAACTGCTGGGCACGACATCCTGCCGCAGCTCTACCGACTGCAGAAGAGAGAGCATTCTCTTTCACGTGCAGTTTAGGAATATTTGTTGGAACCAAGAGGGCCATCAGAATTTGAGCCAGTGTCTGGCACCATGCTTTTCATGATAATTTGGGTGATTTGCCCTGCACTGGCATCCTAGCACATAATTCCCTCTTCCCCCCTATATGTCACTGCATACACATGCAAGTCACTTTACTGCTGCCAATAACTCCTTCACTCCAGCAGGCTCCCCCACTCATGCCAGTCCTTGGCCTGAACTGTATTTTCAATAGCAATCTCTGCTCAAACTAGCTATTCTTCCTTGTACACAATTTAGTGCAAAAGTTTTGTTTGAGAGAATACAGTTTTCACCTTTGTACGAGAAGGGAATATTCACTCCACAATCAGAGCAGATCTGATGATAAAATGACCTCCTTATTCTCATAAGCTAAACCCCAGATGAAAACTGTAATCAGCAGGACACAGCAACTTAATTTTGTGAGCTTGGACAGTTCACAGAAGGTTAGAGCTAGACTGTCCCCTTCTCCTAACCACTTAAATCAAAACTGTGTCTGCATCCAGGCCATAAAATGGTCTCTAAACACACACTGGGTGCTGCAGGATACTGCAGGAGACCAAATGACACCCATTGGACCCTAGGTGAGTAACTGAGTCATGTGCTTTGCTGATGGGACCAACAGCCTTTAATCCTTTCTGCATCAGTGACTGAATGGCAGGGCTCAATCGAGGGACCTGAAGTGCCCCAGTTTTCTCAGTGTAGGAGCACACAGTGCTGGATTTCAGCCTGTGTTTCTGCCATCACCAGCAAGCCCTTAGCCTCTGGATGGATCAAAGATTTATAAGACATAAGCAGAATATCTGGGATGTCTTTCAGTTTTGCTTGAAGAGAAAGCTCAAACAGCTTCTATATTAGCTAGCTACAAAAGATGCTAATATGCAAGATTCCCACTGACAAGAACCACAGGCTTCCCAGGAAGAGTTACTGTTAGGGCAGGTCAGAGGGCTACAGAGCCACTTAAAATGGCAATTCAAGAAAGCAGCTACATGGCTAACAGTGTGTATCCTTGGTCCTTGAAACTGCTCAGACAGGTGATGCTCAGGTCTTGACTCTGCAAAGCCCAGAGCTCCCTGACCCAAACCAGCAAGACACTCTAGAATCAGCCTAAACACCACCACATCTGAAACTTTGAGAAGTTTTCATCAGTGACCTCCTTGAGATATCCAGAGTTGCAGCTTAAAACCAAAATCAGAATAATTTTAAGAAAACATATACACACTGCCAAACTCAAAAGTGAGCAAAATAGGAGAAAACAGGTATGGCAAACAAAAAACATAACATGTTGAAAGCTTAGTTGAACTCCTACTAGGCTGTAAATGATATCCTGTAATAACACTGTACAAGAGGATCAACAGACTCTTCTTGAAAACAAAGTCTCTGGTAGTGTTCTGACTCAAAAAGGATAATGTAATCCTGATCTATCTGATTTGCTCTCAAAGCCAAAGAATTGCAGCTGATCAAACAGGGTATGATCAAGCCCTTTGTGCTAGCACAACTCACTCCATAGATGTTGAAAACACAAAATCCCTGGTGCAGCCTTCAAAGATAGGGGTGTACTGGGTTTGCATGGTCTGGTTTTTGGTAGTGGGAGACCTATAGAGGTGGCTTCTGTGAGAAGCTGCTAGAAGCCTCCCTCACATCCAGCAGAGCCAAAGTGCAAAAGCCAGGGGCTGTGCTTTCATATGGGGCACCTCAAGTGCCATGGGAAGTGAACACTGTTCATAACCTTGCAACAAAATGTGTGCTTGTCAACATTTTTGAACAGTGACTTAATGCTGGCCATGTTTGAAACAATATCCTTGAAAAATATCAGTGAATAAAAATATCCACAAAAGATGCCAAAACTATATTATACTACCATCCAGTTACACAAGCTAAGCCAGCTAACATTAAATATCTGTTCCAGGTCTTTCCTTGTATTCCTCAAGTACCATGTATTTTTTGTTCTGCACTAATCAGAGTGTATCACACAGTTTACTTCAGGCCAAAACTGTTGTATCATATTTGGAAATAAAAACTACTGTCTTTTTTTAATAGACTTTGCTAATATTTATTTATAATTAAATATTTGTAAAAATCTTTCTAATAATTCAGAGCAAAGAAATTCTCACTACAAGCATTTGAACACATACTAACACTGTTTTATTATCTTCTTGTCCATTGTCACAAACATCTGTGTCATCATAAATTAAATTGTATTATAAGGCCTTTGTAAGGCTGTTCTCTGTGTTTTTATGGAGTCTAGCACAATAGTGGTTTTCACTGCACCACAAAGTACTATTGCAATATAACCCACATTAATGAATTAGAAGAGAGCTCAGGTAACTCTAATGACCTGATTTGCTTCTCACTTCTGTGGTTCTTCGGAGAGACACAAAGTACTCTGCTCTGCCTGGTTATGAAAACCATTCCCTCTTTGTATGAAGAATAGGCCCCATCTCAGATGGGACACATGACATGGGTACAGTTTGGATTACCTATCAATGGCCACAGTTGCTCACAAAGATCAAACAAGAATTCATGGCCAGGGTTACAAGAGCAAAAAAAAACAAACAAAAAACTGGTATCTCATGGATAGAGATGAGTTTAAAGGATCCCAGCTGGATGCAGCCTTTGCAAATTCTTTCCTACAGCTGATTAGAAAAATCCCACAAAACAAATTAAACCCAAAAGAGTTTATGGTTTCAAACCTCTTCTTCAAGGTAATTCAATTACTAGAATTTACATACATCAAAAATCAGTAAAAGCTCCAGAATGGAGATCAGGAAAGTTTGCCTCTTCTGACACAACTTTTTAATACACAGCAAAAAATGCTAGTGCAGCTGACAGAGCTCTCTGAGAAGCTTCTGAGGTGCCCACATGACCAGCAAGATATCACTGGCCTCTTCACAAGCCTCTCTACTATACTCAAACAAACTTCTGACACAAACACAAACAAATTGAGGATTGATTGGCTAATGCAGGAAAACAAGAAAGTATGTTTGTAGGCAAGTATGGAATTATTCACAAAATCTGAGCAAGGCTGGAAATACCTGCAGTCAAACCTTAGAGGATACCAGGCACATGACACATACCCATGGACTCATCAACTTTGTGTATTTGCCTTCCAGCACATGCTGCTAATTTGTGAGCTGACCATATTTCTCATGTGTAGATTCCATCCAGGCAACAGTTTTGCAGGGTTTATGTTACATTTCGAGTAAGTGGACGTGAACTAATAACTGATTCTTGATTTTTAATTGATAAGGTCAATTGTAGCTTCAATGAAAGTATAGTTTCAGGCAACAATTGCCTTGTGAAATATGTGCAAACATTGGATCAACAGGTTTTCTGATGGCTAAGGCAGCAGTTACATGATTCTTCATGTTGGATCAGTGAATGGCCAGATCATCAAGCAGTACAATTTGATTTAAACCACCACCACATCCCAGTCTACTTAGATGGAAAACAAATTTCAACACCTTTGTGAGGGTCTACATCTAACCTACCCACAAAAAAAAGCTCTACCATCAAATTATCCTGCCAAATTCACTTGAACAAGCAGAGCCAGTACCAGTGCTTTATACCATGTGGCCACCACATTTTGCATCTAACACTGAAGGCCTCAGGGTAGATTTATTGCACTATTGCAAGTTCAATAAGTTATGTTCAAATGCCTGGATGACTGAATAGCCCATAAGAATCCATGAATTAACAGGGAATTCATAAAGTTCAAGCTATTTAGCTCAAAAGTTTCCTGGCAATCATAAGTAATATAGTTAGGTGGAGTTTGCATAAGCACATGATCCATCACAGAGGGATCCTGAGTAACTGAGACATACCACTGCAGCACTTCCGCAGAGTCTTGGCAAGGAGAGTCTTGGCTTCCTATTTTGGGTCTGAGCAGTATCTTTCATTGCCCCTTCCACAGGAATGAAGGGGGCTTTTTTTGTTTGGGTTTTTTTTTTAAGTTCTGATTATTTAGGGTAGAGGGGCAACTTCCAGGAATGCCAGAATGGATAACAGTAACACTTCGATAAGCAGAAATACACACAAAAATTTTCAGAGGAGTCAACAATCTCCATATAAAGGGCCCTAACTAATTTTAATGCACAAACAGTAGTAGCTGGGTGGCATGGTCTCAGCCTAGATCTCTGGCCCAACTTCCCAGGCAAGTTTCATATCAGAGTTGAGACCCTAGTTCACATTTTTAGCTGTACATTAACATACTTGGGAAGAATTTGATGACATATGAGGCTAAGTAAACATAGATTAGCTATTTGGTTACATGGTTACTTGCTGTTATTTTCCCAGAACCCTGCCAGCAAACATTTAATGAGGTTACAAGCAACTGAAAACAACCATATTATAAAAAACGCCTATCCAACAGGAAAAGGGCACCCAGCCTCCCTATAGCAGATTAGTGCAAACCTCACCTCCTTGACTCCCCACTTGCTTCAAGGAGTGCTGTGCCTTTCACAGCCACTGAACTAATAGGCAAGTTAAATAATTAGCTTTCTTGTTGCTGCACATATCTAAAAGCACTTATTATGTCAACTGACAATTTCAGTTGGAGCTTAGGAAACTTCATTCACTTGCACCCCAATGCTGTTTTCTAATTATCTGTATGGTGGACAGTACAGATTGAGGACTCTGCAAATTAAGTCAAACAGGAAGAAAGCACAATTTATCTGAGTAACCATGTCCTCTCCCTTCCCAAACTCCAGTTTGCTTCATGTTGTATCTTTTTCTTAACCTTCCTGGCATAAGATAAGACTCTTTTTGCATATTTGCTCCACTGTAAGGCCTGGCAGCATTGGCTGCTATTATAACATATCTCAGATGTACATGAAAGTTTCTGCTGCTTGAGACAGCTAAAGGAAAGCAGGGTTAAAATATACTCCCACAAAACAGTTCTATATTTTGCTGGATAACTTTCACCCAAGCACTAAGTTAATGTGCTTTGCTGTGAGTTCAAAGAAGATGCAAGTGGGGTAAAAATGGTACAAATTCTGTGGATCTCTTAGAAAGTCTTAGTTACTCAATGTGCCCTGGCAGCTCACTAAACAGTGACTCTGTTCCCTCAAGTTAAAACATTAGGTTTAATTTGGCAGGATAAATAACCTAGCAGTTACTTCAGCAGCTGTTTTTGAGAAGCCTAGAAAGAAAATAAGTGCTCCTGAGAGCATCTCCCTTACGCAGTCACTCAGCAAGCAGACAGGAGTGGGTGAGGTTACTAAAAAGGCACTGCCATAACCTTGCACCTCATCACAAGGTCCTTTCTGCCAGGAAAAGAAGCACAAAAATCCACGGCAGCTTAGCAACCAGCCAGCACAGCGACAGGAGCCACTGACCTTTTAAACAGCTCACAGCCAGCAAAGCGCTCGCTGCTCCCTCTGCCCACCTCTCCTGCCACCCTAAAGGTTTCCTTCTTTAAAGAAATTGGTTCAATAAGGATATCACAGCAGTGTGAAGATGCAAAGCACTTGTATGACAAAGGACAGAGGAACAGCAGGTACAGTCACACTGGCCTGCCTCGGGACCAGGGGTGGCGTTTTTCCCACCTTGCTCACCTGCTCCATTTACAGTGTTGGTGTACCTGACAGAAATACCACCTCCAGTGCCTGGCAGTTTGAGTGCTTTTTGAAAATGCTCCATTTGCAGAGGGATACAGCTGCAGCCAGAGGAACAGGCATAAGGTGAGGTTTGTATCACAGCTGCCCCACAGCAGGAACACACAGATCCCAGACCATAGCGGGGGTCCCACTCCACTGCTTTCTTATTCTTCACTCTATCCTGATTACACAAATCAAAATGGCTCTGGGTGTTTAGATGCCTTTGCAATTTCTTTCAGAACTGCATGGAAGACTTCTGTGCAGTTTATCCCAATGGAGCTGGCCCAAATACGTATTGCCAGCATAAATAAGCACAGAATCCAACATTTTTATCTGTTCCATAATGCAGAGATGTACATGTCAGAAGAATGAGAAAGAGATTTATCTAAAATTTTCTTTCTGCACCAGTGTGAGATACTTCCAAATAGTTAAACTATACGTGCCACTTGCTGCCTTTACCATGAAGATGGGGTGGGAGAGGCCTGAGAAACCTGTGTCCAGAATGCCAGCACACGCTTCCAGAACAGGTTCATTCACACCAATGAATTTAAACTGTACTTTTCTGCTGAACAACAACACACACAGTTTTCAAAGTCACTTTAAGAACATTCGTGCAGATGAATTTTATGAAGAACGAGTATAAAGCAGTTTAAGCATCACTGGAGAAGATTCATTAATGCATGAAAGGTAACAGAATTGCATATATTTACTACATTTAACCTATGCATCTAGCTCTAGGGCAATTGAATATCTTCTTGTATTTACCCTATTCACATAGCTCTAGGACAGATCTTCTATCTTTCTTGTTCTTCAGATTGCACCAAATATTATTTCTAGGCACTGCTACATTCATGTTGACCTCTTGTTTTAATACTCTCTTGCTTTCTATTCCCTTTGACTGCTGCATCTTTAATGAAATGAAAAATAAACAAACTAAAGAACTATGAATAAAAGTAAAAACAAAAAGGGCATGGTATGAGTATCAAAGAAGAGGAAGAGAGAAGAAGGAAAAAGCTAACTAATAAAAATCTGCGTGTTCTGTGGGACAGTGGAGCATAAGATTAAATATTTTACAGGTTTTAAAAGAGTTCATTTCTTTTGTGTGTCTTGAAGGATCAAGGATGACCACATCTGACCACTGACCAGAGTCCTTTGCTAGCTACCTTAACTTATACAATAGAGCACATTTAAATGGGACATAGTGTTTGATATAAGCACAGAAGATGCAGACAGCTGCAAACTCTCTATTGACTGGTCTAGTTAGGAGAAAAGGAGGTACTCTCTTTTTAGTTTTTTTCCTGTTAGGGGAAAAAAACAAGACACTTTTTCAGCCTCCTTTGCTTTCCCATATTCCCACACTAGCAATTGCATACCATAGTAGCATACAGCCAGCATTCTGTAAGGCAGAATGGCAGCTAAATTGTTCTTAAATACATGGAAAATAAAGACTTCAATTCTGCACAGCTCTTGGGATGCAAACACTATTTCTAATCTAATCTATTTTCTCCAGTCAACAGCTGTCCCATTCTGCACCCTGAGTTAGCTATTTAACTCAAAAAGAACAGCTTGTTTTGATTTCAGGAGTCTATTTATCAAGAATTATATGATTATGACTTTGACTTGTTTAAAAACAACCCAAGAGGTTCTTTGCAACTCTGTGTTCCAAAATAAAAATACTCCATTGAGCATCTTAAGGCTATCACTCTGTATTGTCAGCTTTTTTTCTGTTTAAATATGTGTCTGTCCAGTCTCTAGACAAAAACAAAGTTTATGTTTTCCTGAAAAGAATGGCTGATGAATCCACAGAAATATTCCTTGTGTGAGCAAGTAATCTTGCAGAGTATGCAAGTCTTTACAAGCAGGGTACACATTCAGCCTCACAGACCTCCATAAAATCAATCTCTCTCCAGCACTGT
Organism: Buphagus erythrorhynchus; assembly: GCA_013400855.1. Classification (NCBI taxonomy): domain Eukaryota; kingdom Metazoa; phylum Chordata; class Aves; order Passeriformes; family Sturnidae; genus Buphagus; species Buphagus erythrorhynchus. The sequence continues at coordinate 93,561 of VZTT01054103.1, forward strand.
TACAAATGGTTAAAAAAGAACTGCTTACCTGAAAGTTCATTTAGGGAATTGTACCTGAATCAAAGTAAGCAAACAAATACCTAAAAAAATCCCAAAACAAATCCAAAATCCAGTCTGATTTTTAATTGTTGCCATAATACTAAGACAAGAATCACATTAAGACAGATTGTAGTAAGTGCCTAATATTTTTCCAGTTTTCTATCCATAATATTCTTGAATAAATCTGGATGTTTTATTTTGAAAATGTGTAACCATTTTTATACATTTAAGGAGGGATTTCCCTATGATACCAAACAAAAGCAACATTAATAAGTTATTTGTATTGCAGAAGTACTTTGGGGCTTCTAATCAGAGAGCAGTGTCACAGGGCTGGGCATCATACAAACATCTGATAAGGCTTGCCCTCCATCCAAAATGTATCCAGATAGAGAAGATGAAATGTGTAACAGCCCAGCTTATTAACTCCTGTCACTATGCTGAACAGCAAATGTTCTTTGTTTGCTCCAGCTAATGCACATGAGGGAGGTGGTTGCTGGAGACAGATTGAACAGCAGTCTGGAAAGCAAAGGGATGCTAAGCAGCAGGTAGAGAATGAAGGTGCCAGAGAAGGGCATAGGTGATGGGGTGACACAAAAGAAGGGCAAGAGTTTAGAAGACTCTCTTTTTACCCAGAAGTAAAAATACTCAAAGTTGAAACATGAAAAAGATGGCAAAAGGAAGGGCTGTAGAGCAGCACAATGTTCATTAGCTGCTCCTGTACCAAGCAGTCACTGGGAAAGGAAGGGCCATACTTGCCTTCCACAGCAATCACTTTGTCACACTGGCTCCTTAATTTGTCAAAGTTGCCAGAAATTGGTAAATCAAATGGTGCAGCTGGAGCCACAGCAGTATTACTGTCGGTAATGAGAAATGCAATGTGAACATCCCTTGTCACTTAAAACCATCGTGTGGGGCTTACAGAAAACCAGCAGCCTGACAGAAGGGGTCTACAGAAAATGACAGTGGAACCTTCTTGACTCTTTTACATAACTTCTAGCTAGGTTAGTCCTTAAATAAGGACTGAGCTTAACTCAGAGGGTAAAAAACGCAAAGGAGTATTTTGTAGGAAAACACCTTTGCACCTTTGTAGGAAAACACCTTGAGAAAGCTTGACTTTAACTTAACTCCACTTGAAAATGTGCATTTTTGATTGACACTCTTAAGGGTAAATCTTAAATTGACATTTTTAAACAGGCATGGTTCTCACCATTTCATTTCTCACTGTGATTAAAAGAACAGAGAGCCAGACAATTTTCCTTGAGTACATGGCTGTTACCGAAATCTGAGCTGAGTCTGCCAGCGAGCACACCCTTAGCAAGGCTGTGGTCACACATGTTCCATCTTGTGATATCAACATACAGATATGTCAGAAATCTCTGATGTTTGCTATTTTTCTAATATCTAATTTTTCAATATTCCTGCATTTTCCTAATGCAGAAACAGGTGGTGGGTAGACAATGGTTTTTGGAAGGGTTTTTTAAAATTTATTTATAATTACATTACATTTATCTGTTAATTTTTAGTTTTATAATATATCATTCATGATATAAACATTTCTTCAAACACTTCTAATTTACTGTTAAGCTTAAATATGTGATAGTACAATAATTTTTCTGAGTCTTTCCTACCTGTTCACTTCACTTCTCTCTGGATCAGGCACTTATTAGTGTCCTCTTATATCCTTAAAGAAATGTTAACATCTGACCATAATTGATTGGAAATTCTGAAAAAGCTTCTTAATCAAAGTGGTCTTCAAGTCACACTTTTCCCACATCTGGTATATAAATTTTTCCATCTTCAGGACAACCTTGCCCTGAGAAAAAATGCCACTGCAAAGCTGCAAAGGAACATGTGAGAATAGCACTTTTCTTTTCAAACCATTACGTAGTCAGTCTGTGGAAATCACTACTCCTCCTTTCTTCACTGATTCTGCACCCCAGATTCTATTTTGGTGATAAGGATCCAAAAATTAACATCTCTTAGGTTAGCTGGAGATGACCTGGTGAATCATATAAAAAGAAAATGCTGTTCTGATCCCTGCAGAGAAAATTAGGGTATTCTCAGGCTCACCAGGAGTGCTCAGGCACCAACAGTGCATCTGTGCCTGGGTAAAACTGGGAGGCTGACAACATGGAGACACATCTCCCTGAATGTACCTGAAGTGCCAAAGGCCACCCAGAAGCTGGGGCTGCTGCCAGCTTCTGTGTCTTGTCTCTGCCAGCTTTTGTGTCTCTAAGAAATGAGTGCTGATTAACTCATTTCCAGTTCCAGCAAAATTCCCCAGTGTGGAGTCCCAGCCTGAGGAAGCACTGACAATCCTTCTGCAGTGTCCTGGGAGAGGTGACACCCTGTCCAGACTCCTGCTCAGCAGAGGAGATCCCGGAAAGCAGAAGGCAAGGCCAGGGGACACTTGTATGCCCTCACCTAGAAGTCTCAGTGATATGCTTAGAGAATTTGTACCTGTACTTGGAGCTCTTTCACAGTTATCACCTTTTCAGCCTTTCTGTTTATGGAAAAACCTTGTTCAAGCCGTGCAAAACTAACTTGATTTATAATGTCCTTAATGTGCCTGGCTGGATTTCAGTAAGATGCACTTAAACAAAGACATATTTTCCCCATGTTCTTGAAGAGTTCAGAGCTCAAGTGGCATTGTTGGGTTTTTAACAATTCACATAGAAAAATACTTTTCATGGTTAATTTTCAAGATGTGAAACTTACACAAGTGCTATCTAAAAGGAAAGGAGATGCCTGTTTTGGAAAACAAATTCTGTACCTACAGAACAAGCTATCCAGAAGGTTGTCTCTATTCGTCTGATGGTTTAGGGCTGCAGTTAGCATCAATTCATCATCATCTTCCATGTGCAATATTTGCCAAAGCTAATCAGGCATGGAAAGGCAAGGCAGGTTATTTCCTTTTGTTCACACAAGCTTATGTTCTGAAACAAAGCTATTAGGATACTTCATGCCATGCGTGCTCTTCTAATGGACAATATGCATCATATGATAGCAAACTGTCACTGCGACTATTATTTGTCTTGGGAGGTTTTCAGCTGAAATCTTAAACTCTGTAAAAAAGTCACATAGCCTTACTGTCATGTCAGAGCCACAAATCATTTTTCTTTTAATGATGTTAATATATAATCATTGTATATTGTAATTATGCATTAAGATAAACCCCTGCAGGAATGGTAGAAAAATCTCTAAACACTGGACAGACAACTGTTCAAGACAAAAATCCAGAATGTCTGTCACTTCCTGAAACAGACTTCCGAAAGCAACTGCTGATGAACGTGGTTTTACAGGGTTAGGTATTTCTGAGAAGTCATTGCACTAATCACATTTACCTTATTAAAAAAGCAAAATATAATATATTA
>VZTT01054103.1:97078-108207 GCA_013400855.1 Buphagus erythrorhynchus
CACATCTCTGCACAAGTAGGCTCACATTTGTCACTGCACAAACCCTTCAGAAAGTAACAAAAGGGAAGCTACCAAGTTGGGAAGGAAACAAATATTAAAAGGAAAGAGAAGGAAACAGATAGAAGTCAAGAGGAAAAACTGGCATGCCATATAAAATACATCTCCGACCAGGAAGAATGCATTTGACAGCATGCACACAGGGAAAATATGCATCTACTCACAAGGAACTGTTTTGGTGAAATCACATGCTGGAAGTTAACAAACAACCAAAGTGTCCTGGGCAGATCAGCACATTCTTCATGCTCAGTCTTCCACTCAGCCTCACCAAGCCATCCATTTTTCAACTAGATCTTTGCTGAATACTGTATTTCAGTTTCTAGGAGAATTTTAAAGCTTTGACAGAAGTGCCCCAGGTTCCTTTTGCTGAATGCTGGTGCAGCTGCTCGATTACATCATTTTCAGAAATGATCAGCAGGAACTTTCCATGATACTTAAGGGTGTACCCCTGCTAGTCAGCACTGCAGCCCAGAAATACAGTTTCTCAATTTTATGTTAAAGAACATTTCTCTTCATAGAATGCTTTTGCTTTGGTAAGTGAAACACACACACAAAAATCATTCTGTTATACCTTAAGTATGTTTTACCATTCCCCTCCCGATTTCTATTTCAATTTCTTTAGATGTTAGTCTCCATTTTCATTTTCTCTGGTGCTCCCATACATATCCTTAGCTTGTATCCTCTCAGCTCCACAGACACACAGAACTGTCAGCAAGCAGAATGGTACAGTAAGTGTTCAAACAAGTCTGTGATGGAGATGTGACTGGAAAGAATATATGAAAAAATATCTGACTACAAGAAGCACAGGATTATCTTAACTCATAAAAAGCATGAGACCAAGGGCTTTTCTCCAAGGGACCCAAGGGTGCCTCTGGCAGGAAAAAAAACCTGTAAGTAGTGAGGGCAGAAATTTTACAGAAGAGAAGTTTGAGGTACTCTAGCAGTAAATGAGACAGTATGTAGAAAAACAGGAAACCACTTTCCCCAGATTGTATCACATTTGCCTTTTCTCTTCAACATCTACACTGTAAAGCCAGATAGCTATAAAAGAAGGAGGAAGAGCCCATCTGGAGGAGCAAGACAAGATGTTAGGGAGTCATCTTGTTAAATGTTTGACAGCAATGATAAGAGAGCCCATAAAAGGTGACATTTTAAAGTACTTGAAAAGGGAAAGAAAGAAAGAAAGAGGCCGATGCTATCTAAGAAAAATAACCTAGAAATTTATGTAAGAACTGGTTATAAAAACATTGGTAAAAATTCTCTGTTTCTTCTTCCTGCTAAACCCAGTCCTAATTACAGCAGCTGAATATTTACAACCCCAGAACCAGCACAGCCTGCCAAATCTCCCATAAAACACCCAAAGGCTCCTATGGGCAAACTCTCAAATGGAAACACTTCAGAATCAAACTATGAAGCCTCTGCCTTTTCATCTGATCCTACAGGCCAACTTGCTGGCCACTTATCATAGCTTCTTGAACCACTGAATTGGAAAGTTTATAAAAACAAAAACCTGGGTAAAAATTCAAGAATAGATTGTAGAACTAAGTATAGGCTTTCAACCTGGTACCATGCTCCCAGATGTACTCCATACACGTTACAAGAAAGTTAAAAAAATAATAGTAGTCCTGGATTTTCACTCTCAGCTTCATTATTCACATTACTGGCCAAGGAGCCATGGTGAAGAAAGGCATTTGCTACCTGTTTAGACTGGACAGTCATATGAATATCATTTGGTCAAAATCTCACCACATGTCAGCTTGGGAACAAAAGAACAACATTTAAAGGGATGACCCAACAGCTATCCTCTTATCCTGCTATTCCAGCCAACCTTGTAATTGTCTCTTACCTAGATCTTGTTATCAATAATCCTTTTAGTGGGATCAGTTCCACTTTAAACAGCTTATTACATGGATGAAAAAAGGAGCAAAAATAACTCAGGAATTATCAGAAAGCAAAAACCATTTCTAAAACCAATGTTCATATATTGATACACAGAGGATGATATTCCTTAAAATCTTTTCACTGTGAAGTTAATTTTTTTCTGTAAAAATGAACAGGTCCTAGTGTTTTTTTCAATAACATCTTCTATTTACAATGGAAATTCAGCCCCTATAGGGATTAAATTATAACTATCAAGACAGTATTATTTAAATTGCATCTTCTGAATTACCTGGAAGTGTAACNTCTCGATCTCACACTAAAACTAATAAACAAAAACTAAGGTCAAATTAAATTATTATCTTCTATTTTAGCGACAAGATCTCTCACTAAGTTAAGTTTCCATTTCCAATTAAGGATTACTGGTGTATCTTGGTACCCTGAAAAACATTGGAAAGATGTTGGCAGCAACACCTGCCTATGAACCTACCCAAAAAAAGTTCTGTTGCATGCTTCAAATCCTTCATCGTTGGATGTGTTTTCTTCTTGAGTGGTCATTTCACATTAGGACAGGTTGCATTTAATAAATTTTAAATTGCTACAAAGTTCTAAATTCACCTGAAGCAAAAACAGAATCCCAATAGACTTTTAATGAGTCCCCAAGTGTCAGCAGATTTCCTTTCCCACCTCCACGGCCACCCTAAAACACACTTCACTGGTTTCACACACTGTCCTGTCTGTCACCACCTTCACATCTTCTGGTCTTTCTCCCCACACAGATTTTATTTGGTGCATTGGTGCCAACCACATAGACCTTTCCTGTCAAGAGGTATTGACACACTGACAACAGCATTTACATGCTTGCTGTATTCTCTAGAAGCAATAAAAGTAAGGGATTTTTTATTTTCTAGGAGTTGCTTTGTGTACCAAGTTTTCACAACTGTCACCCAAGCTGACATCTGTCACTCCTTCAGTCCTGCCTACTAAAGGAGTACTCTGCAAAGGACCTGTGCTGATATGCCCAAGATGCCCATGCAAGACCTCTCATCTGAAATATTTTGTTGACCCATGTTTTCTGGCAAAAAAACAAAGCTTGCAAACTAACAAGTGTCATTTTACCATCAGTCACATGTGGGCTGATTTTACGTAGCTTGCACCATAAGCCAAATGAAGAATTACATCATATGGGTTGCAAGCCCTCAGAGACTATTCTCTACTCCATTAACTTCATTAAAAATAGACCAGCTGTGTGGGATAATTCTATTTATTCTTTCCAACTTGCTACTCCATCAGGCTAAATTAAATGGGCACTGATAGAAAGAACTCTGACCACAAACAAGAGATGCAACACTGGCTTCATGAAGAGCAGAGAATGGTGGACCAGGCAGGGAATGAGTCACAGCTCATCCTAGATTTCCCATTCTCACTTGCACTGCTTTGCTCTCCTGCCCTGCCTACACTACATCTGGAACCCTAAGCTAACCAGAAGGGGAACTGTTCAAAGCTCTGGATCTGTGCTGTGCCCCACAGAGCTAAACAGGCTACAGAAATAACAGTGTTTGCTTCTACAGGGAGCTGGCTCTGGCTGGGATTCACAGGGATGTCTCTGCTAACAAAGCATTTTTGCCTTGCCAATTTGCATCACAGCCACGTGCCAACCTGCAAAAATGAAAATTAAATTTGACCAATTTAATTGTTCTCCAACTGCATCCTGTTTTGACTGCTTAGATTTTCACGTATTTAGGGTGGAAGCCAGGTCCTTCAATACATAATGACAGAAACTGCATATTTTTGCTGAGAGTTTCAGGGTCCTTTGTGATCAGCTGTGATGCCACATTCAACACATTGTTCATCCAATACTAATTTTTCTGCTGTCATCAAATTGTATTTTATGGCAGTTGCATTTCCCAAATTAAATATTTGGGCCACTTTCAATGCAAAATACCAGACGCATAGAGAAATAGTCTGAATTGATTTAGATGAGGAAACAAAAAAATTGTTAATTCTTTACTTAACACTGAAAACAGCTTTCATACAAAAAATTCCAGCTGCTATTGGAGCACAGTATTGCTATTGGACAAGTGGAGAAACTACCTGATTTTTGTATTAACTCAATCCTTTCAAGAGGGAAAGTGCTGCTCCTCTCAGCTGGCTTTTCTTGCTCAGCTGATTTCCATTCCAATATTCTCTCTGTCCAAGGAGAACTATTTTCAGTCCCTTTAAAACTGTGCTTTGGATTTCTGCCAGTGTTATCATACTATAGCTACCCAAGGACTATTCAGACTAAAGAACGAAAGTTAAATTATTTTAAAAGTTTAGAAAGAGAGCAAAAGGGAGTCAACAGGCAGAGGGCACTTTGCAGAGAAGCTTCTCAAATGGTCTTTAGTCAAAACAAGTAGTGTTGGCTTGTTAGATGAAGCAGGTCAGATAGTGTTTCTTTCAAGTTTTATGGAAGAAAGTGTAGTTTAAGGAGATGTTAGCAGGAAAGCAGGGTTGCCAAGAGATAGTCAACAGGGAGAGAGCTCTTCAGGAACGTGTGGCAGCAAGGACATGATCGTGGTCAACACAGATAGGCAGTGGTTTGTTATACAAACTGACAGAATTGCATCTGGAAGGCTGCAATGTTTAAAAATAAACAAACGAGCAAAAGTAAACTACTAGAAATGTTTGTTTCTTTTAAAAAACTGAAAAATGGCTGCCTATGAAAAGTGTAACAACATCAACATAATCAAATGGCAATAGCACATCAAAGCAATTCTTCAAGGGCCAACTCAGACCAGCCAGCCCATATGATGAAAAGGAAAACCTTTATTCCCATCAAGTTCAGTGCAGTAACTCATTTTAAAACCAGCTGTGGATATTTATTGAACACTGATGCTGAGGTACACTGGTATAGGCAAGGTTGAGTGTGATGCTCCTGGCCCAGGAAATTTCATGCTCAATAGCTGGGAGACTGGATTCAGCATTTCAATGACAGAAGGATGAAGCTGGCACATGCCTTGAATGTGGAACCAGTTTGGGTTTGACTCTCCTTATTTCAGGCCTTCTTTTCCCTATTCTCTTAATGACTTCTATGGGAAATAAGGGTGATGAGCTTGAAGGGCTGATTACAGGGGCTTTTGGAGGGGAGGAATAAACACAAATACTCTGGTACCTTTGGGAATGCATAGGAGTAACACAAACATGGAATCCATGCTCCACTACAGCATCAGCCACAAAAGACAGAGCAGAGAGGAGCTGGGACAGTGACCACAGAGAAGCAGCACAGCCCTGCACTGCCCCCTTCTCAATTGAGCAGGTTGTCTGAACAAGCTCCAAACACTCCTCTGCCAAAGGAGCTTGATATTGTCAAACACGACAGCTTCATGAGATAAGGCCTACAGCAGACAAGAAGGAGGCATTTGACTATTTAGTCTACAGACTAAATTAAGGACTTTTGTGAGGTCTTCAAGAAGCTCTCAAAGCCAACTTAGTTTAAGATGTGTTTATAATGAACACTCTAAGACATGACTAATTAGATACTGAAACAGCCCCCAAAACACTGTGGCCAGCAGGAAAACCATTTGAAATCAGGAGAGATGTTAACTAGGAAACAGCACCACAGACTCCAAGAAACCCCTAGAGAGGCAGGGGAAAGATCCCACTTCCCACATTTGCATTTCACATCTGGGAAATGTGAATCATTACATGAACATTTAGAGAAATCCATAAATAGCAGGAAGGAAGGAAACTTTGAGTTAAAAAAAAAAAAAAAAAGGTGAAAGACAGGAGACTGTTTCCATCTTGAACAAAGGGAGAGAAAAATGTGAGCACTGTCCTGCTGGGGACTGAGGATGAGGAGGTGAATTCTCAACTCCAAAAATACTTCCAGGTCCTGTTCAGAAAGGGGGATGCAGGAATTTTGTGGTTGCTAGCTAAAACATCTTCTCTGTTTTGATACTCAAAACCTGCCTCGAGGACCTTCTACAATAGCTGGGAAACAGCTTTCATTTTTTAAATATCCAAAGAAAATGTTTTCTACTTCTATTTGTTTTCTATCAGGAGCTTTGCTTCTGACATTGCAATCAAGAACTGAAATTTCTTTTACCATATTTTCATCTGCACTCTCATCTAATGCTTCAAATGTATTTGAGAGAAGCTTTCAATCATTAGATACTTTATTACCCCAGAAGAAATGGAGTATAAATGGTGTGTGTAGGCAAGTACACTGGCAGTCCATGACAAAAGTTGAGGAATCTCTGAAGTTTGGTCACATCTCTTGGCAAGATATGGCAATAATTTTGATGATATCCCAGTCACTCACAGATTGCACAAGAAACTTGGAGAGCTGGATAGAAAAGGGTGGCAAATGAGTTCTCTATAATTCACCTGCCAGTAGGTTAAAAGAACAAATATGTAAATTATAAATAAATATCCACATACAGTCTAGGGCTTCCCATTATCATTATTTCTGGACAATTATGACAACCCTCTGGTAGCAACTAATGTGTTTACCATTCAAAAAGCATTCAAGGACAGTATTCCCCAGAAACTGAATGGATGCTAGTGACAATGAGAACAGTAAAACAAAATAATGTTTAATAGTAAAAGGAGCCCAAATTATTTCCCATGTCTTGTTTTTACATTAGTTTTTAAACCTATCCACTTAAATAGCATCACCCAACTTGCAAGTTGATGCAGAATGTAAGCCTGATTCCTGGTGCACATAAGTGTGGGTGTACAGCCCTTACACAGACCAGACATACAACACACATTAAAAAAATACCGTTTCTTCATTTTTCTCTTATTAGCATAATGCTCTGAGATGGCATTCACACCAAAGCCCAGAAAATCATGATACAATAATACACCAAAAAAGGAAAAAGACCGACAGTTTTCAGTGCAAATCGGCAATGCTGTCATATATTAAACATTAAAGACTTTTCATTTACTGCTTTCTCATCAAACACAACAAGCAAAAATTAATAAATACAACACATAAACTAAATAAGAACAAAAAATGCTGTTCCTTTTTTTTTAAGTCAAGTAAAAGCAGCAAGAATATCTTGGTTTGTGGATAACTTGTAGTCATCCAACACTGAACTGCAGCTGAGAAAAAACTATTCAGTAGCATTTGTGTTGTATGCAAAGTAACCAGTAAAGCTTTACTAATGAAGATTAAATTCACCCCAACTCACTAACAAAATATATTGTTGCATGCCCTCAAGCTAGTTCTACAATTCCCAGCTGTTGCAGGGTCTGGGGAAGAAATCTGCCACAAATTGCTGGCTAATCTAACCAATGAATAGCTCATCTTGCTGCTGAAGAGATTATCTGCTGCTTTGGGGGCCTGCACAGCTTAAAATGCTGCAGAGACAAAAGGGATGGGTTTTGATCTTACAGTATAAGGAAAAAGAAGTGCTTCCTGGCTATACCTGAGCCCTGTGGGCGCCTCTCTACTGCCACAGTGTCTGTGACCGTGCCAGACAGGTGTCACCTGAGCAGCACCACCCTCTGCTGCTGAAAAATGCTTCTTCCAAAAACAGGAGGATGAGGGAGCTGAACACCAAAGATTTCATACTCAGAAGATCACAGCATTCCCTGCATGCAGTTATATCCAGCATCCTACAAGCTGCAGAGAGACAAGGAGCCAGTCCAGGAAAAGACAGCCTGCACCTGGGTGTGCTCACCCAGAGCAGCTGACTCACTGCCCCACTGGCAACAGCTCTCCCACTGCACAGCAGGAGCAGAATGCTCCCAGGGAGGAAAACAAAACTAGCAGTTCAATAACCTCCATAGGAAGCACCTTTGTTTCCAGTGAAGAAAAACAGTGATTAGCTCAGATGCCTTCAGTTTTGATTTTTAAAAATTGCATTTTTCCAAATGTCTCCATCCCACAGGCTGGGAGCCCACCTCCTGCAGACAAGCTGCAGCTTGCAGTTCTACTGCTCACAGTCACATCAATGTGTGCCAATTAACACAGGCAACAATGCAGCTCATAAAATATGTATTTTGCTCTCATAAGGCTGCTGTAAAGAAAACTCTTTTAGGAAAAAATGGATAAAATTTTTATTTATTTTAATCTGCTTTTTAAAATTTATATGAGACTCTACAAAAATAATCCAAACTGCAGCTGTAGCAACCCACCACGGGAAAGTAAAGGTAAGATATTTTTCTTCAATGCTGTGAAGTTTCCTGTTTCAAGTTGGAAGGAAAAAGTGATTTGATTTTTCTTTGTTGAATAAAGACACTAATAGCATATAATTTCTCTTTCAAGTTCTATTAACAAGAATGTGTACCCTCATCTTCTAAATATGCACCCCTGCTAAATGGATGAAGTGCTGTGTTTTCTTACTGGTTACAATAGGATCATGACAGAGAAACAAAGTGTCTAAAATAGGAATGAAAACAAGTCCTAAAACAATGCACAAAGGCATTAGTGCTTTCCAGACTAAAATAAATGGTAGCAGATTATGGAAATTTTACAATAAACTGACTTCGTAGTCTCACCATATCAATTAAAACAGTGCTATTTTGTCTAACTGCTTCTGTCATTCAGAATTTAACAGCAGGTCTACACTATATTCAAAAGTATATTTAACATTTTATGTAAGTGTAAAACAGAGTAAAGTGCATGCATGTAACAGTTATGCTCTCAAGGATTAGAGGCACCCTCTTAGAGGTGGTTTAATCTTCCCTTTTAGAATTTTAGGCATTCACCTATTCCAGCTAAATATAATCTGATTAATAAAACTCATACTCTTACGATGCCTAAGTCTATTTTCCAGAAAAGAGAGAATATACTCCAAGAAAGAATAGTATAGGAAATGTATCCTTAAGTTGTACACATGAATATACATCATGAAAGTAAAATCATTGGGTGAAAACTCAGAGTTACAACAGAAACAGAGAATCATATCTCCATGTATACAGCTAACTAACTGCACATGCACACAACTGCATTAAGATATCTGAGCATTCAGCTGCATTTTTCAGGCAACTGCCATAACCACATGTCATCCTCCCCCTCTGATCACAGTTTGATAAGCAATTACCTCTTTCAGCAGCAGTAATGCCAGCAGAAACAGCCCTTACCTCCTGCTCCCTGCCATGCTTTCCTCCTTTCAGGCCACCTTCTCAGCCCTGACACAGCAGCCACACAGTCAGATAGATCAGGGCAAAAAGTTATGAATCAAAAAGGAGAAAAGGTGCTTTTGGAAGCAGTGCAGCCCCCCGATGCAGCTCCCCATGAGCCCCACAAATGGCTGTGCTAGTCCAGCTCAGAGGGTGGCAGAGGGCTGCTTACGCAAGCACGGCTCTCTCAGGAAACACATGCCAAATCTCTCCCTCAGGAAGCAATTGTGTTTGCACCAAAACATCTGAAAAATCTTCCCCCCTGTGCCCAGTCTGTTGGACCTTGGCCTGGGAATATGGATCCGGAAGGGATCCCTGGGGGTGTCCTAGTCCCCTTCCTCACAGCTGCACACAAGAACCAGCTCAGCAAATCCACAGTCCAGAGCCTGTGCTGCAGCAAGGCAGCTCTCAGGTAAATGCTGCACAGCTTCAGGCTGAAGTGAACGTGCAAGCTGGGGTGAAAAGAAAGTTCCTGAGGTTTCCCCTGTTTACATATCAGCTGAATCAATTCTGATAAAGCTTTGTAAAATCAAATTACACACTGTGCCATGTTGTTTTTCATCATCGCTTCCCACCTTCAGGTGAAGGCAAAAGTTAATGATTGAATTTTAAAGGTATTAATGTGGAAACCCCTTAGGGAAGCCCAGAGAAACCATCCAATAAAATACAGCTTCTGTTACACTTCTGCAAAAAATGGAAAAGCAAACATTAAATACAATGCAACTGAAAAAAAATATAAAACAAGAACACATCATGAGCTATATAGTACTAAAAAAAATTACAAAAAGACAGTGACAGCTAATGATTTGAGGTGAGCAATAACATGGCCCTAAATGAGGCATAATAGAACCACTCTGAGGAAAATGCAATCCTGTTTCACTTCATTAAGTTTCACGTTATCCTCCATTTCCCAGTGCTAACGGAAACGTTTCCTCATTGCCACTGTAGGAGTGGACTTACAGCAAACACACTCAGCTGTCCCAACCAGCTTGTTAACTTAATGAAATCAGAATTAATTCAGTCAGAATGCTGTATCACACAGATCCAAATTCATCCCAAATACCTAATTAACAACTTACCTGTAGAGATATTAAACAGAACAAGTCGATAAATCAGTGGCAAATTATCTGAAAGTTTAAAACAAGGATAATATTCACTGTATCTTTTGGCTTATTTCTTTCATTGAATATATTCCCCAAATTTAGTCAGCCTGTGAACACACAATTTCCTACAAGGCATGTACCACTTTGCCAGAGCCTATCACTGCACACCTGCTTGTACTACAAGGGACTAAGAATTCTGGAAATATACTATGATAATATCCCAGAAGAAATATCAAGGCTGTATCGCTGTGATCAGCTACTTGCACAGCTAATTGTCCCTGCGGAAGGCCACCGCCAGCTCTGCAGCCCATCACTGAGCAGCCTGTGCCTCGGGTTTCCGAGCCCCTGGGGAGCCTCTCACACACGCACATGAACACATATAGACACAAACACACACATAAACACAAATACACAAACACACACTAACGCACCCAGAGCCGTGCACGGGCATCCCGGTGACAGCCGCGGGTCCCACGCACCGGGACGGCGACAAGGCGCAGCACTGCCTGCCACACCTGCCTCTGAACAGGTACATCTGTCCTGCTTATGCAACAGAAATAAGAGATACCTGAGTAGCTGAGTTTCCTTATACCATCTAGCAACTTGAAACGCTGTTTATCCTTAAACGCTTTTTACTTAGCATCTTACCTAAACAACATCTTTTATATATAAACATATATATATATATATATACATGTATGCACGTATATACAAGCCCTTCACTAAATACTGGCGTTTACATTCCTTTTTATTGCTTTTTCGATGTTTCCGCAGGTTTAAGGCTCCACGACCCAGGCAGAGCACACAAGGGACTCGGCTGCAGCCGCCCCGCCGGGAGCCGCGCTGCCCGGAGCCCCGGTCCCTGCACGGTCCGTCCGCGCTGCTCCCGGGCCCCGCGGCCCCGCACACCCAACCTGCGGGCTGCAGCCCCAACCTGCGGGCTCCAGCCCCTACCCGCAGACTGCAGCCCACACCCGC
>VZTT01054104.1:0-19718 GCA_013400855.1 Buphagus erythrorhynchus
AAAAGATGACAAAGGCTTTGATTCAGGGCCTTGGAACAGAAACTTAATAAATCAAGAGAGAGCACTTACTACCAGATTTGACTCACGTCCTGGGAACTGACAAACCTTTTGAAACATTAGAACTGCTGTAGTTTAATGTAAAAATGCTTAAAACAAGCTAGAGAAGTGCCTTAAATAACAAAAAGCAATATATTAAGTAAAGTTTATTAATATAGCCTTGTTTAGAAAGCTGATAACGCTGTTTTGCTATATAAGTAAAAAAGCACTGTAGTGGAGCTGTGTAACGCAAGGTAATTAATATTTATATATTAATAATATGAAGTCATTAAAAGGATTTCTTTAGGGTTAAACCGAGAGGGGGAATTGTGTGAAATAGAAAAGGTACAAGACCCTCAGAAAGCTGTAGGAAAGCAAATCTCAGAGTGAAGAAATGCAAGGAAGTTGGGGATGCAAGGTCAAGAAATAATAGAGCTATGTGCTGTGTAGAGATAGGCCTTAGAAAATATGCAAGGTAGTAGAATTATGTAAGCTTAATAATGAAGCTTTGTCCATTGTTTTAAACCGTTACAAGTAAGCATTTTTAGAAGCAAGAGGTATGTGTAAATATACTAATTGGCCTAAGCAAACACTTGTCAGCTTTTAATATTATCTTATTGGTTAAAAAACTTTTAAAAGACGATGTAACTAAGAACAACTTGTCTACTGTTGTAAGCAGCTAAAGCTGTTTTCATCTCCCTTGCTTGGTTCTGTAAAATGAGGCTGATAGCTGTGATGGAATAAAGCCTTCAAGAGAGCTGTTCCAGCAGACCCATCCCAATGTTTGTGTGTGTATATATATATGTAAATATAAGGTAAGAGAAAAAATTATCCCAGAACCAACACCCAAAACCTTTCCTAACCACTTTTCTTAGGTTTTTAGATACTAGCCAAAGTCACTTGACAGAAAGAATAGCTGATGAAAAAAGGGTGGAAATACATTATTTACTGAATGCTTAAGACATTATCAAGGGGTAGTGGGTTTAAGTTATTGGTAGGTTTAGATTAGATGTAAGGAAGAAATTCTTTACCTTGAGGCTAACCAGAAAAGTGGTGGATACCCCATCCCTGGAAGTATTCAAAGCCAGGTTGGATGGGACTCTAAGCAACTTGGTCTAGGGAGGTGTCCCTGCCCATTGCAGGGGAGTTTGAGTAGGTGATCTTTAATGTTCTTTCCAATGCAATGCTTCAAATCGCTAGCCAAAATGTATTGAAATAACTTGAAAATATTTCTTCAGGTAAAATCACTGCTAAATAAAGCTGTGACAGTAAAGTTACCACATTAACTTATTAAACAAATTATAATAGTATATTGGTAAAGTTGCATTTTTTGGTGAGTTTTGGGATCACAGATTGGGAAAATTAAATATATATTATATGTAATATATATTTCAATGTGTGCTTATTGCCAAACATTTGGATTTTCCCTTATATCTAGGTAGTGTTTCTGCATATGAAGGTTTAAAACTGCAGGTTATGTAGAACAGTAAGATGTGCCATAAGATTAAAACTGAAGTCTGTTCTGGTTTGTTATTCTCTCTTCCACAACAAGAAATTAATACCTAATGAAGAATATGCATCTTGAATAGGCATTCCTAATGCTTTCTCAATCTCCTACAGTGTAGAAGTAAGAAATTGTCTTAGCCAAAGACAGTATGTTTCTTTTCCTTAGTAGAAAGTAACCTTTGTTGGATTTTTTTTTCATGAACTTATACAGCTTCTTTCTCAACTAGTGTAAAATTTTAGCATCCACATCTGGCAAACAGACACGTACTGTTTGAAGAATCTTTCTGGTTTTTGTTTGCTTGTTTCTTTGTTTTGAATCTGCTGCTAGTTTCCTTTGATACTACCTACCTTCTTATTGAAGTATCCAAGTGTCTTTTTCAGTTGCATCTACATTGCACAATCTTTTTACTTGCTTGACCAGCCACAGCCTGCATAGTTATCCCTTTTGCAGAAGCTGTTGCAAGAGATGTTAGCTGAAGACAAGCTTTTGGTTTATTTTTAGTGAGGCCTGTGAGGTAAGGGCAATCAGAAGTGAACAAGGTCTTAATAAATTACTGAGATAACCTGGAAAACAAGAGGTAGTTAGAAAAAAGTGCAAGATCCTGAAGCTAGAATACAGACAAAGGATTGTGAAGCAGTGATGTCAGCTGCTGCTGTGGAAAGGATCCTGAAGATTATTGTCCATGTGCTACACAAGTCATGGCTGTGTAAGCGCATCTCCCTAGATGTGGGATAAAAATGAAACATACTTTGCCTGACATCACTGACGATCTGTTCCCATTGCATTTCAGAAGGGAGAACGTGACCACAGATGAAGTCACTTAGGTGGAAAAATTGTGGTTCTTTAACTGACTGAGGGTCTATAAATGAAAAATGTCAAAAAAAGCAAGGGACAATCTGGGTTTTTTTTATGTTTATCATGCATAAAGTAAAAAGGAAAAGGCTTAAGCAGGGAATCTACTTGTGAGTTTTAATGAAAAGCTCCCTAATGGCATGGATGCCAAAGAGCTGGAAGAGATTAATAGGTTGCTTATGGAAACTACATTTTAAGAGGAAATTTTTGAAATTATGTCAGGCACAGTTCAATAAGAGTAACATATATTTTATTTTGCCCTGTCTTCCTCTGACGTAAGCTTAAATTTCTGTTTCATTTAACTGGATAAATGTAGTTCTTTGGAGATGCTGTTGTAATTTACAGGACCTTAGTAAAGAAGGAATAGCAGTTTAACAAGAAAGGAGATTGTGTGGTGCATGGTCATAGTTTTCAATAGAAATAACTGTTAGATGACTTAATATGTATCCCTCTGCTATGGCTTGGCTGAATTCTACTGCCTTGCTGTGTCAGACAGCTTCCTGTCTTCTATGGAGACAGCTGTTGCTGATCAAGTAAGTATGGGAATGTGGAAGTGTGAAAATTGCTTGTTGTAAGCGTTACTGTGAATACGACTGAGTTTTGGCAAACACTAAAAAAATACTCAAAGATAAGCAAATGTATTCATTTTAAAATATAAATGAATAGGCTTGGGTTTTGTGTAATATTTATCCCTGCAACAATAATTAATATGCAGCTATGCCTGAGTAGCAACATACCCTTCCAAAAAAGGTGATCCATCTTTTGGATGTATGTACCAAGGGAAGCATGGTTAATTCACACTGACTTGAGGTTTTTCCAGCAATTTCTTGAATTGATTGAAGCAGAGAAGTGAGATTAGGGTTGCTGGTTGCAAAAATGTTTCCTTGAAAACAAGGGGAAACATTTAGTCCAGAAACAGTGAATATGATATATATTGTTATGGAAAAAATACATAATTTCTACAAAAAACTTGGAAAATTAAATGAATGTTACTGTATAGAACTTGTGAATTATATGGAGATATCTTACTTTATACAGATACTGGAAGAGAGAAAGCCTTCTTGTAATTCTAGAATGTTACGGAGATTTTTTAAGGAGATGAGCAATTTAAAATGGTCTAAGATTTAATTTAGATACGTATAAAATAATATGCTTATGAAATTATTATTTAATGCAAATACAAATGACAAAATTACTTGTTTAAAGGATTTGCAAAGTAATAATGAATGATTGGATACCTTGTAAGATGATGCTTTATAAGGAAATAAATTCTCCTGATTTTTACATATGGACTGACAGCAGGCGCATGAGGATGCACAGACGCACTCTTTCTCTGTGAGAACACAGACCCACAGAATCATAGAAGAGTTTGTGTTGGAAGGGACCTTTAAAGGCTATCTAGTCCAAATTTCCTGCTAGGAGCAAGGACATTCTCAATTAGATCAGTTTGCTCAGAGCCCTGTATGACCTGACCTTGAATATTTGCAGGGATGAGGCATCCATTGCCTCTCTGGGCAATCTGGTCCAGTGTTTCACTACCCTTATTGTCAAAAACTATTTCCTTATGTCTCATCTACATTTAAAACCATTTCTCCTTCTAAAATGTTTTTCCTCATCTTTTTTATAACTCCCCTTTAAGTATTGAAAGGCCACAATGAGGTGTCCCCAAAGCCTTCTCTACTTTTCTCCAGGCTGAGCAACTCTCATAGGACCTCGAGGTGCTTTTGGACCGCAGGACTACCTCAGCAGGTCTATGTCCTTCATGGATAATAAGATGGGTAATAATTACTAGTTCATATGTTATTTCACTGCCACCCATGGCACATATGCATTTATTAGGAGTATTAGTCTTGGTAAATGTCAGATCCTCTGAGTTTTTATTAATTGTAGTATACTGAAACAGAAGTTAGACTAATAGTCGTGTTGCCTGGATATAGGACAATATATTGCAATGCAGGCATAATTAACAAAATAGTTTTAATGGGCTTTAAACCTGCGTTCCTACCCACACAAGTTTGTTATGAATACTGGTGAAATTTGCTAGTTCTTAGGGCGAAATTTACTAGTTCTTATATAATTGCTTATAGCCTGTGTCCAACAGACAGTGAGCAAGTATCCACCAACGCTTCCCGCTCACCAAAGATACGTATAGGTGTTTTTTAGAGGACATAATATTTGGTTCCTGTAGGTCCTGCGAAATGGTAATCTTTCTATAGCTTGTAATGAGGGTATTTAGAGCCACCTTCTATTTCGTTTGAGCTGTTCTCCTCCCTTTAATTTTCCCTGGTTTTATATTTTTTGGTTTTTTTTGTTGCTGTTTTTTTTTTTTTTCCTATTTTTATCCCAATGTCAAAACTCTGTAGTTAATAGGTAAAGATATGACTTCTGTCTCTTCCTGTGCTATTTTAGCTTAATTTATTTGTAAAATTTCTTTAGGGCCCTGGATTCTCAGTCAAGTTGCATTACACAGCAGATGATCTAGTGAAAGTTTTCTGTAAAAGTGAAAAATACCCATTAGAATCAGAAAAATGTCATCATTTTTCAAGTAACAAATTTTGAAGCGACCCAAGAACGTCAAAGCTCTTAAAATCTGAGCAAATGCACTCTTTATTTTGCAAAGCAGAGTTAAAGTATTTTTGTTAATGTTAAGCCAATGTTAAGAAGGTGCTCAGATTGTAAAGAATTTATGAGGGATCCCCTGAACTTCCACATTTGAAAGTGGAGAATGAAAGTTTTTTCCTGCAGAGATTTCTGATGGGTTAGACTCATGCTCTTTTCCCCAGTCTGCAGATATTATTCTATGTCTAAATTGTGAAAGTTCATGCTCTGCAGAACTGCTGTCTTGGTTTAAGACAGTTTAAGGAGCTGGACACTAAAATGAGTTACCTCCTCTTAGTTTCAACCAATCTACTTCCACCCATAAGGAATGAATGCGAGTAGATGCAAGTGAAAAATAAGAGTTTCCTAACAAGCGGAACAGCAACCTTCAAAAACAACCCCCAACAAACCAGTAAATAATCACTAAATACAAAATTGCTAAATCTCATTAAGCCCTGGGGAGCAAAGAGAGACCCAAAGTGGTGGAAATAGCATTTACAAGATGGTGCCTTGCCAAGGGTACCCATGTGGCTTGAAAGACAGGGAGAATGGTATCAGCTGTCTACCCCAGGATGGGGCATTCAGTCTACCACATCATCTGGGAGACAAGGGGAAAGAAAGATGGTGGACAGAAAGACCCTTCCTGGGAAAGCAGGAACTTTTGGAGCCACTCTAGAGGCAGATAAGTGCCCAAGCATGTGGCGTCAGTGCCACCACCTGCTGCCTCCTCCTGCTGCCTGCTGGGCACTGCTGGTGTTGGTGTTGATGGTTTATGTCTGCCGTGCTGCGCAGGTGTTGGGGGCGGGAGAAAAACTGGTCTGTCAGATATGGGGTGACCTGGTCCCTGGGACAGGTATACAGGGATCACTCTGAAACAGTTTTTATTGCAAAATGCTACTCTTGCAAGCCCAGAAAAAGAAAAACAACCAAACAAGTTTGCTGAAAGTGGTATCATTTTGGGCCTTTGGGTTCCCTGATTTAATAGTCAGTGTTTACTTTTAGATAGGGAAATGTAATCTGGGACATGTTAGGTCCCATCCCAAGGTTATTGTGAATAGAATAATGAACCTCAATTCTCTTCTTTAAAACTCTACAATAGTATTAAGTAGTTAAAAAGGTGTTCCATAAGAGGATGTTCTGTTCTCCATGGTTTTGGTTGGTAAGGCAAAATTTTTGTGCTTGAATAGCAAAGAAGATCCAACTGTTACAAGAAAGCATTTTTTTTCTGGTTAAGAAAGATGTTTTTCATAGGAAATGTAATACAGCATTCAATTAAATTTCTGGAAGACATTTGTAGTCTTCATCATTTAAATTTTTAAGATAAGATCAGACTGGCGTATAACATGAAGTTCTTCGGCGTTTCGCTTTGTTTGGTTTTTTTGTTTGGTTTGTTTGCTTGTTCTGCAAGGGCAACTTAAATGTAGGGGTTGAAAAGATATGGTCCCATTTAGCTGTACTGTCACAGAATTTCTTGACTCTATTTTGTACATTTTTTCTTTCCGAAGAACAGGCAGGAAGAAAAATAGCTAATGTTCAAAACACTTTTTCATCAGCTCCTCTCAAGGGATAAGAGGAAAAAAGAGAAATAAAGGGAAAGAATAGATTCAGAAATGAAGGAGACTGTAGAGAAGGAGTGGAGAGTTGGAAAGAAGAAAAGAGTGTATCTGTTCAAAAGCTAAGTTTTAGGTGGAGGTAGGAAAAGCTGTATTTTTTGGCATGTTATCTGGGGACCACTGAACACCTTGCCAAGTACCCTGAAAGAGATGGAGTTGTACTGAAGATCAAAGCAGTGAAGGTATACTACCTTCACTGAAAAAAGAAAAATAAAGAAGAAAGAAGAAAAAAATTGAGCTAGATCAAAAGCTTATGGGTTAGTTTCTCAGTAACTTCTATTAAACTAATTATGTGCCATAATACTTTGCTTTATCTTTGTAAAACGTATGGCAGTTCCTAGCCTTTCTACGACAGTACTGATTAAAAGTGTTGGGGATTTTTTTCTTGTTTGGTTTTTTGGTGTTGATTTTGTTTGGGTTTTTTATTACATTTCAAAGGGATCTATCACTATGTCTGTAAGTAATACTCAAATACATTTTTTCTTTAGGTTGTTTAAGTTGTTGCTCTTTTTGTTACGTATCCTTTTTTCTTCCCCTATAAGGAAATGTAACCCAATAATTAATTGCATGAGCAGTTTGCTTATCCTCGAGATGAATAGAACTGATTTGTAAACCATAATTAAAGCTCACTTTTATGTACTCTGTTTTTATTTTTAGGAATGTAGTCTCTGCAATTTGAGAGGTGGTGCATTAAAGCAAACTACTGACAAAAAGTAAGTAGTATATTCTTAGGACTGTATGTGTTTATTTTAAACTTACTTTCCAGTTGATACTCAATGTGCAAAGCATTTGCAGCCGTAATTACTTGACAGTGTCCCTTTAAGGTGAATCGCTGCAGAATTAAAATTATTTCTATTGAAATGTGGCACTGGCAGTTTGTTAAATAGTTAGATAGTAAAACGTATGTTTGTTTTAGTACTTGCACACACTTGCTTGTTCCAGATTTTAATCTGCTGGCCTTTGTGCAAAGAAAGTAAATGCGAGCTCATTTATCATTGTTTGCATATCTTATCAAACAGCAAAGTATATTTTCTTCTTTGCTTCTGAAAATTACAATACAATACTTTTGAATTTCTAAACCCAGTATTTTCAATTAATTAATTTAAATCATACTGAAATAATTTTCGATTTTGAAGTTGTTTTTTTTTAAATGCGCTTCTAGCACAACTGTCCAAAATAGTTTTGTTGCTGACATCATGCTATTACTGTATCTGGGTGACAGAACAATATAGCAAGTAATCCTAACAGCTAAAGTGGAAAATATTGCAGCTTAATACTTTTTCAAGCCTAATAATAGAGTAGTCCTTATGCATTTTGAATAATTTCATAATTATTAACTTATCTTAGTACCTTAGAAATATCGTGTAGACCTCATTATTTCATGCTTTGGAATGCAATGGTAAGACATGATCTGGGTACAACATTATTTTTCATTTACCAGGAAAGAATTTATCAGTGGTTTGCAATTGATTTAATGGCTCCTGTAAGTCTTCCAGTTAGGAGAAGGTTTTATGTTTAACGCAAGCCATATCTTGCCTTCAGAAAACATTATTGTTGTAGCCATTTTAATGGAGATTTTTGCCATGAAAATTCTCAACTGAGTTTTAATTCTGTTTTAAATTCCCTTAAATTTGCTGCTTGGTTTACTTGCTAAATAAAAAGAGAATGACAAAAAATATTATCTCAGTAGAATTTATCATGCCCATTTGATATTTGCTGTTGGTAGCTTCCATGTTGCATCTTTAAAAATACATATATCTTTTTTCTTTTATATCAATTCAATTTTTTGAAATGTCTCATAAGAGATACTAAGAGGAAAATCCACAGAGGTTTGCATAAAATAATTTTTCTTGTATAATTATATATAAGGTTTTAAGGCTTACATTCTATCACTCTGTAGGTTAGTTTTACAGATTTATGAAATGCGATTTCTGTAAAAGCAGTTGAACTCTGTTTTTCATGTTTCCGTAACACCTTATAGTTGTTACACATTGTGGAGTTTTTAATCTGTTTTTCACCATTAGCTATCATTTCAAAATCTTGAGTTTTTGGAAAAAATATGTTACAATTATATCTTTTTTTTCCAACAGCTGTAAAATCTAACATGTGCATTCTCTTTGCTCCTTCTTTACTCTATACATACTAATTAGAGATACAGGAAGAGCATGTTGTACTTTTAAAAGCTAATGGATCAGACTGGTATGTGTGCATGCAGTAAGCAGTTTGCCATATAGGAAGGCTGAGATTCCTTCTTTTCAGCAGAGAACAGCAATTGTTATGAGTCTGTTAGGTTGAGAGATATTAGAGGATAAATGTTTAGTTGAAGATTGATTGAAGAGGCATTTTATTTGTAGCATTTCTGTCTCGTAAAGATTAGATGGTAAGACAATGTGGTTTAGCAGGTGGGCAGGTCACAATGAAAAGAAGACAGCTGTTACAAAAGAAGTGTTTTAAAAAGTCTCAAAACGAGACTCTTTATTGTAAGTTAAAACATGAACAAACTGTCACCATAATAAAAGGATGGATCTGTGCTTTATCTGTTTTTATTTGGGCTGAACTGTATAACTTGTTAATTGATATGTCATCTTTAAGATGGAAATGTTTTCCTTTGTTCAGATTTACTTCTTGTCTACCCCAAAAAGATTTTAGAAGTAGCCTCAGAAGGCTGCTCTTTGTTAACAAAAGTGCATTAGCTTCTCTTTTGCTTCAGCAAATACAAAGTTTCAACATTAATTTCAGACTTTTAAAAGTTTCTTTTAGCCTTTCTTATTTTGAGATTCATGCATCATGAGGATTTGGAGTGCTTTCTGATGCATATAGGAAGCATGTATCATCTGACAAACCTCCTGACCTTGCATTGAAGTCTTAAATGTAACAATGGTTCTAGGCACTTGCAGGTGCTTTTGCTACTAAAGGAGGTCCAGTTCATGTTGGGTATTGCACTGGTGGCTTGATCACTTGGCTGCTTGGATGCTATTGTATCAGAAGACAGAGTCCTTGATACAATTTGCATTTCATTTTGCATTTTGATAGATACATGATTGATTGTAATCACATTTATTGTGTAAGAATACTTTCTCAGGTCTGAGTAATGTTAATAATGAGTAATAGATTCTGGAGTTGATAAATTACATATGAACCAAATAGTGTGATGTTTATGTATGTACCTGAACAGCGCACCTACAAAAACTTCTTTCATAAATAAAAAGTAAAACATGCTTAAAAATTGTTGCAATAAAACCTCAGTCCGAAATTTTATTGACACAAAGTGGTAGTGTTGCAAGGTTTTTTAAAATGTGTAGATGAAGCTTAAGAAAACCTAATAAGGAAGTAACTACAGATGGGTACCTTTAAGAAAACCAAACCAAACCAAAACAAACCAAACCAAACCAAAAGCAAAAGCCAAATGCACAGCAAGCAGCAACTTAAGCACTTGTATTTCTATGAGTTTTTTGGTGGTATTTTTGACTTGCCACTTTTCACAGGTGGGCACATGTAATATGTGCAATTGCCATCCCAGAAGTCAGATTTGGTAATGTCACAGAGCGTACTCCGATAGACACTAGCAGAATACCTTTGCAAAGATTAAAATTGGTGAGTAGTATATTAATATATGCTCCATATATGCATTGCTATTAAGGTGTTACAATATTTGAAATGTATTAAAAATCTGAATTGTGATGGTTATTGTTGGGTAAAGAGCAGTAAGTTATTTTTAAAGTAAGAAATAAATAACTAGAGTTTTACCAAGATGGGCCTTTCGAAACATAATGGCAGTTCATTAACAGTAGTAACAGTCTTTGGTATTCTGTTTAATTCAGACTTATTCTCCCCCAAGAGAAGAATAACCAACTTGACTAGTATCAACTGTGGAAGTTTCATTTTTGGAGCTGTATTGGTGATGAAACCCAAAAAGACAAGGAATACTACACAGTACATATTTATGAGGTCTTTTTATTATTGATTTTTACCTAGACTATTTATGAAGGTGAAAGTATGCATGGTCTGTTTGTTACATGATATCTCTGCCATCAGGGTGTTGAAAAATATGCATACAATAAATCACACTTTAAATAGTGTCATTCAGGAATGCTGATGTGCTCAAGAAGAGGATATGCACAAGTGCAAAATGCAGTTTTTTGCTATATTATATGATAATTACTTAATCTTGTCAGTGTGTGCATGACTGTGATGTTGTCAGATAGAAAGGAAGTGATGAGTGGGCCATTCAAAGTCTTAGAGGAAGTGTAAGTTTTCTGGATCACCCCACACTGTTTCCAATGTAGTTCTTGGTTTACCTTACCTTGTACTCACTTATTTTGAACTAGTAATATTTTCACTCTATTTATACTTTATTTTCATTTTTTTCCATTCATTATTTTTTGTTCTTTGTAGCTGTGTGTCTAAATGTGGAAATACAGCTTGGAGTGCTTTAAAATTGATAGTCTGTCCTTTAAGTGGTAATCTGTTTTGAATTTTTGTTCAGAATTTTAAAAAAAAAATTGTTTTCTTGTGTCCTTTTAAAAGAAATTTAAAAGACATCTGTAGAGATTGTATATATAAACATAAAAATATAAAACTACTTGAAAATTGTTAATTTAAGGGTTGAAAACAGAAATAATGGAAAAATTGTTGGAAGCGACCTCCAAGATTATCAAGTCCAACCTTTGACTGAATAACACAAAGCCTACTGGGCACACCTTATCGAAGTCTGCCATATCTACTTATTTTCTGAACACTTCCAAGATGGTGACATCATCCAGCTTCCCTGGGAAGGCTGTTCCAAAGCTTAACCACTCTTTCAGTGAAGAAATTTCTCCTGCTATTGAACCTAACCTTCTCTGGGACAATGTGAGGCCATTATGTCTTGTCCTGTTGTTTTTCACTTGGCAGAAGAGGCTACCACACCCCCATTTCAGACAGTTGCAGAGAGTGATAAGGTTCCTCCTGAGCTTTCTTTTCTCTAGGCTAAACAACCCCAGCTTCTTCAGTAACTCCTCACAGGACTTGTACTCCAGACCCTTCCCCAGATTAGCTGCACTTCTCTGGACATGCTTGAGCACCTCAATATCCTTCTTGGATCACAGCTACGGCCTCAGCAGTGTTGAGGACAGGGAGAAAATCCCTGGCCTGGTCCTGCTGGCCACACTACTGCTGGTGCAGGCCAGGATGCCACTGGTCTTCTTGGCCACCTGGTCAGGGCATGGACAGGACACAGCACTGGGCCTTGTTGAATTTCACACCACTGGCCTTGGGCCATGATCCAGCCTGTCCAGATCCCTCTGCAGAGCCTTCCTGCCCTCCAGCACATCAACACTCCCAGCCAGCTTGGTGTCATCTGCAAACAGACTGAGGGTGCCCTTGATCCCCTTGGCCACGTCATAAAGTTGTTAAAGAGAATTGGCCCTGATTATTGGGGAACACCACTTGTGACCAGCCACCAACTGGATTTAAATTCATTTGTGCATTCATTCATTCATTCATTCATTCATTCATTCATTCATCACATGTTGAAATGTATTCTGTGGACTGTCCATGACTTAAACACTGTAAGACTAACAGGAGCCTTTCAGAAAAGGCTTGAGTTATTTTTAAATTCTTGATTATGAAGGTGTGGAGCCAATGTTTCTGAAATTACAGGATTTACATAACTAGTTTATTTCTGCAGAACATGAAGCAATTATGTTAATCAGTTATGAACAGTTGAGGAATTTTTAGATTTTCTTCTATTTTTTCCTTCAGTGGATAGAATATTGCTTTTAGACCTTAGTGCTTTTTCAATTCTTGATGCCTCCTTCAATATAAAATTACATTGAACCATTTGTATTGTATAAAGCTATATATAAGCCTATGGTGTCCTGCAAATATAACAGTGTTTAGAAACAGAGTATTTGCTTTCCTTAACACTGTTTTATAAAGAAGAAGAGTTTGTGTATTTGTGTGGAATGAATGTTTTGAGGAAGGAACTCAGCTGAATACAGTAGAATTGAGAGGCAGGGTACTTTATAACAGTCATAAATGTAGTAGTGCTGCAGGTAGAAGACAGCCTTTCTGTGAGGGAAGGAATCACTAGAATCCTGGATGGCTCATTAAACCTTATTATTCCAGGACTTAATTTCTGATATTAAATTTATAATGAAATAACTAGATTTGTATTAATTTGAGGGAAGTAGGCAGTTTCTCCATTTCAGAAGGCTCTGTAGTGATGTAATGCCAATTGACCAATAAAATGTTGCTTCTTGGATAAAGGAGCAGAAAAAAAAATCTGCCCTAAAATCACCAGCAGGGTTGCAAGTAAATTACTGCATCTGATGATTTTACTCTGGTCTGTTTCAGAGTGAGCACCCTAGCTAGACTATGTTTCCTGAATGATATATGATATGATGTCATTCTGTGTTTTAATAATAAAAATGAATATTTTTATTATTAAAAATATTAAAAATATTATGTACGTGTGCCTGTACACGTACACATACACATACACATACACATACACTTACATGGACATGTACATATACATACACATATACATACACATATACATATACATATACATATACATATACATATACATAGTAGAATTAAATGGATACTTTTATTTTCTGTAAAACACTGTATATCAGGTATCTCTTGTAATATATTTCTCTTTGTCCTGGTTTAGGGCAAATTTGGGAGGAGACCTCTGAATGGGGTCCCTCTAGGAAACAGATTCAAGCAGTCTCTCCTCCATCTAGTTTGGGGAAATAGTTCCTTGGAGAGAAGTGGGAAAAAAACCTGTCTATTTAACAGGCAAAGCACTTCCCAGCACAAAAAACGAGTGATACTAAGCAGCAAAACCTCTCGCCGCTCTGAAGAGATGACAGATTCAGCAGAGTCCCTTCCGTGGGTTGCAGCCTGGCTCGCTCAGGCTGTTCTTAGTCCCTCCAGTGCTGGGAAATGCCACAGCCCAGGCCAGGCCTGGTGGGCCATGGGTGCAAGCTCCAGTGCTCCTCTGGGTTTTCAGTCCAGAGCAGGTTCAAACAATTCCAAGAAAAAGAAAAAAAAAAACCCACAGTCCAGGGAGCTTCTTTGCCTCAGCTAGCCAGAAACTAACCAAGAGCAAAGGAGAGCTCTCTCCTGCTGTCCACTGCAGACAACACAGTCTGTGAGAAGGATGTGGGGGAGCCAGTGCAGTCTCTGATAACAAGCTCTGCACCTCTTCTCTCTTCTTTCACTCCTGGTACCAGTCTTAAAGCTGCAGAACTCAGTATTTAACACCAACAGAACAGACGACTGGGGATACAAGCATCATAAAGTCACCCCAAGACACTCTTGTTTCCTGAAATATGGGGTTTCTACTTCTCTAAAGATTTCACTGCCAATAGCCTTCTGTGTATATTCTAGCTTTGTGTATATTTGCCACATTATTCTCAATTCAAGCATGATCTTTAAGATAGTCTTCACTTATGACTGTTGATGCTACAGAATAACAAGCTCTCATACCCACTGGCAGTGAATATTTTTCCTAAGGGGAATCCCAAGGATTATATGCAAATTTATTCATTTTCTAGGAATTCCTGCCTCTTCTTTTCTCCACTCAGCCCCACTTAATCCTAACCTTTCATTCCTTACCATTACCATTTGCTCTATACCTGAGAGTAGACAGTTGATACCATCTGCATTGCTGTTGATTTCTGTAAAAGCATAGTGAGTTTTCATACCTGGGAATATGTGAGCAATTGATGCTGGTCAGTTTTGCCCTTTGAAATTTTAGGGACTGTCAGTGCTGCTCTTCAGCATCCAATTCCAGCTTCATAGCTATCCTGTTTGGTAGATTAAGGACACCTTTGTTCATCTCTCTCCATCATTCAAGCCAGAGAGTTACCAGAGCGCAAGCAAGCTTTGTACATGATTTCTTGATATTGAGCCTTCATAAGGATTAGTTTTAAAAAAAAAATAATTTTGAGACTGTTTTTGTAATCCATTTTGTGATAAAGCGTGAGGTATGTAATAAATAAATGTAGGCTTCCCTACTGTGTCACCTCTCCTTAACAAAATTTAGGATGTGTTTTGTTGATTTTTTTTTTTAATGAGCAAAACACAGTGGAAAAAACATATAAAGGAATAGATTAAGTTTTAGCATGCAGCCATACCAAAATTAGATACTACACTGTAGGAGCAAATGGTTCTAGTTGTTTGAAACATTTTCTACCCCGTCCTCCTTATTCCTCCCCCTGAAGTAATAAGAAGCCCAAATAAGAAGAATATCTACTGTTTTCAGAGATCTGTAGAGGAGGAGGACCTGACATTTTCTTTAACGTAGCATCTACAAAGAGACAGCAAAGGAAGTTTGCTCTTTTGGAAACAAAAGCCAATGTTTAATTTTTTTACAAATTAAAAAACATCTCTGCAAACATGAACATAATTGGTAGGCTTTTTTTATTGCTTAGCTAGTCAATGTAGTGATTGCTGTTAAATAATTTCAGTTCACTAGAGATATTGGGCACAAATCAGTGTGTTTCCTGTCAGTCTTGCCACTATTAAATATTCAAGATACACTAATTTCTTCCAGAGTAAAACTCCGTGTTTGTATCATACTAATAGTAGTTTATAGATTTAAAATTGTTTTATTCAGCTATTTCATGTTTGCAGATTACTGGGTTGTTACAGCATGCCAACATGTTTTCATATTTCTCTAGCTTTTTCAGTAAGTTATGTGTCACGTACCATCACTGCTGAAAACTTACATGACAGTGAAATTTTCATTAGAAATTAAAACTTTTGAAATTTTTTCCTGATTGCAAGTAGACAAAATGAATAGAAGATTTGGGTGCTTTGTTTTTCATAGGGGAAGAAATGAATGTGATACACTCCGGTGAAATTGCTTCTATTTTAGGGGTATAAACCCATGATATTGTTAGACTTTAGCTGACTTCTCATGTGAAAGCAAAAGACCTCCTAGGCAACCTTAGTGTTGAGAGCATGCCACAAGGGTGCTATAACCTCTAGTTTCTCCACATTATGTCTGTGATTATACATTTTCTCTCTCTTTTTTTTCCCCCTCAAATATATGTGAGTGGAGAAAAGAGATTATCCTGCTCTCCTTTTGTCAGAGAGTCAGGCTTTCTTTCTTCATTTTATGACGTTCACATCCATCAGACACTTTGAGTTCAAATAGGCATGTGGAATGACAATTTGTAATTACCAAGATAGGAAAGAAATAAGTTGAATATAGACATTTTAAGTATAGGTTCTAAAAGGAAATGGCTGAAGGGATATACTTACCATATCACACATTATAAAACAATATTTTGCATAAACTACAATATGCTAGGTGATTTGTGGACACATAATTCAGCTGGTTTCTGTTCCAGTGGTCTCCAAGTTTAGTGGCAGACATGAAAACAAGAAATACACAAATGCTAACTTAAGTACTTTTAATCACAGTGAAAATGTTAGGAGCAGATGAAAGAGAGGCAAAGTTGCTAAGAAGTGATGGAATGCAGGGGCACCACTTGAAATCTGTGTACATGTAAATGCAGAATTCTAGCTAATGACAAGTTGGAGGAAGTAAGTTATTTGTAGAATTCAGGTTGTGAATGAATGTGGTGTCAGCTTCCATCCCAATGCTGTTAAACAGCATCGAACAGTTTACCCAAGGCAGACAAAGCTTAGGCTTCCAGCTGAGTTTAGTTTTATTTAATTTATTTTTTCCTTGTTCCATTTGTCTTTAAGTCTCCAAGAGAAGCTTGGTGTATGCTTATCTTTTAAAATTCCATTTTTCCTTGACTATTTATATGTATGGGGCTTTGGGTCATAGGAAACAAACTGAATTTCATTGTGTGTCAAAGTCAATGATAAAACTCAATTTTATTTTGAGAAGAGAATAGCTTTTCCCCAAGTACCTAGATAGTCTCTGTTTTCAAAAGAGTGTTAATTACTCAGCTCTAATTATAAATATGAATTATAGCTGCATAAAAAAGTCTCTGGAGATGAAAAATTCAGACTGACCTCTCAGATATCAAATCAGCCTTTGAAATAAAGTGCTCTCTTGTCTGTTTTTCTATTTTAATAAAACATGGGACTTAAAACTAGAATTAAATGAAAGCCTGTGCTTGTATATGGCCAAAGAATTCAAGCCAACAGGAATATTGAGCCTAGTGTCATTCAGCCTTGCCAGGCATGTGACTTATAATGAATGTAGACCTTGTAAATGAGAGTGTTTAAACGTTTCATCAATTACAACAGAAATACTTAAATAGAATTATTAGCATCTGTTCCTAGACCTATGTATTCTGAGATGTCAGCTCTAATATTATGATTTCACTAGAATATATATCAACTTCAGTGAAATATCTCCTTTTGGTATTTTTTATGTTTCAAAATGCTTGAGTATTGGATTGACTTTGTCTTGACAGGCAGTCACTTCAATGCTATACTGAAACATGCACATGCGATGCCTTTGTTTCTCTATCTGTAGAGTTTCCTATTATTTTTATACTTGAAATACTATTTCTCTAACAAAATAGAGGTAGAAAATGAGTTTTGGAATAGCTGAAGTTGCCCTGAAGCTTTTGATGACCTCAGATTTGTATTTGACAAGTGAACCGAGTATAACCACAAGTATACTCTGACTAAAGAACATTATTTTGAAAAGAAATCTAGAGTGTGATGATGACTGATCTACAGGCCTTTTAGAATCTGGCTGAAGCCATAAAGGTTTTTTAGAAGGCTGTACACTTCAAAATTTGCACCTGAAGGCAAATAATAGTGAGCTTGAAAGCCGAAGATTATGGTATTGAAAGGTACATCAATTCTGAAAATGTAGAGGTTTCTCAGTGGTGTGGCACTGAAGAATGGAATTAAAGCAAAAATTTGTATGAGCTTTAAAAAAATGGGAACATATTCTCCTTCATGTCATTCTGTTTTAATGATTAAAAAGGATTAAAGACATTTGAGGACACTGCTCATCTTCTCTGTTCTAATTTGTAATGGAATTCATTTGTTAAACTCCAGTGAGCTAGTAGAACTATTGCAGCTGTGTTTGTGAAAAAGTAGAGAAGCACTTGCAGTGATGTATACCAGTGTTGCTATGTGTTTCTGGTAATACAAAGAAGTATTGATTACTTTTCAGTCTTTCCAAAAATATTGCTGGAAGGACCATTGAGTAGAATCGTTATGTCATAGATACAATCTCGTATTAACTGGATCATTGCACACATTCACAGGCAATGGGATCAAAATAGACAGAAATCTTGAGCCAGATTTTAAAATATTTCCAAATTGTTTTATAACTGTTAATGAAATGGCTTTTAGTAATATACTTGATTTAAAAAGTTTTAAACTAAAAATAATGCGATAGTTGCTTACTACAATATATAATTTATTAAAAATGTGGTGACTCATTGCCATCATGTGCAAAATAGAATTTACTATGTATGATTTAGTCACAGTGTTCATAAGATATTTAATAAGGATATTAAAAGAATATAGTTTGCTGGCTGTATAGGACTTACTGTCAGAATAATGTGTAGATCCTATTGCAAACTGTCAAGTTTGTATCTTGCAGTGGTACAGTACTATCAAGTCTTATGAAAGATATGGCAAATGTTAGAAATGCATTACTATAAATAATGTTTGAAGACATGAACAGAAAGAGACATAAACATGCCTGCTGTTACAAGTGTAGTAACTGTCAAGGATTAAATGTGTCCAGTGTATGCAGAATTTAGAAATCTGGAGGAAGAAAACCGGCAGCAGATTTGTATCTGTAAGAAAATAATTTGCAGCACCATAATCCAGGAAAATTGATCTCTGATTATTACAGGGCACAAGTTATGTACATGGTTTTTGTTTGTATAGTGATTGAATACATACCATATTTTTAAATGTAAATAAAACTGAAAAAAATTTCCATAATTTTGTATCACATCTCTGTTCAGGCTCGGGACAATCCTCAGTACCAATACAGGCTGATGGATAATAGATTGATAGCAGCCCTGCAGAGAATTACTTGGGAGTACAGGGTATAAAGCTGGACACAAGCTGTCAACGTGCACTTACAACCCGAAAAGGAAACAAGTGAAGTGCATCCTAGGCTGCATGAAATGCAGCATGGCCAGCAGGTCAAGAGAGGGGACTTTGTCCCTCTACTCTGCTTTTGCAAGAGTACTCCCAGCTGGAGTAGTTCATCGTATTCTGGGGTTTCCCAGCACAAGAGAAAATAATGGACCTGTTAAAATGGGTCCAAGACAAAAATGATCAGAGGGCTGGAGCAACTCTGCTATGAAGACAGGCTGAGAAGGCTGAAGCTTTTCCGCCTGGAGAAGAGAAAGCTCTGGTGAAAACTTACTGAGACCTTTTAATACTTAAAAGGAACTTCTAAGAAAGACGGGGAAAGATTTTTTTACCAGAACCTGCAGTGACAGGACTATCAGCAAGTGTTTTATATTGAAAGAAGGTAGATTTAGATGGGATACAAGGAAGATCTTTTTTCTTACACTGAAAGTGGTATAATGCTGGAGCAGGCTGCCCACAGAATTTGTGGGTGCCTCATCATTGGAAGTGTTCAAGGTCAGGTTTTATGGGGCTTTGAGTGACCTGGTCGAGTGGCAATGAGGCTGAAACTAGATGATCTTTAAATATCCCTTCCAACCCAAACTGTTCAAAGATTCTGGAGGACATGAAACAGTGGAGCCTTCCAAGGAATAAAACAGTAGTGAGGTGATCACCCGCTGATATGTGAGGAACTGTTGGGTTTTTAAAAATCTGTATATAGTCAGTAGCACAGCAAAATTTATTCAAAACTGCTTTAGACTTACATATAATAAAAAAGTAAATTTCTAGAAGATTGAATAATACAACTTTACAGTGTCATAAATGCAACTGGTAATAATTGCAGTGATGCTCCAGTTAAAATCACCTTACTCTGGATATAAAGGTGATGGATTATGATTATGGAAAAAAATGTTCTGTTATAAATATACATTTTAAAAAGAGTATTTTCCCATTTTTAAATATTCCCTTATTTAAATATTTTTTAAATATTAACTTTCATCCAGTCAGTGGGCACTTTCCCTGATTGCTGTGACTTTTCAGGTATGATGGAGTGTGGCTTGGCAACTGCATCAGCC
>VZTT01054105.1:3261-45116 GCA_013400855.1 Buphagus erythrorhynchus
CAGAGAGTCACTGGTAACCAGTCTCATCAGATACAGGTGGACAGTGGGAAGCTCGAACAAGAAACTGTACACACACACACTCACTAAAGTGGGTAGTAGAAATCAACCCCTTTCCAAAATTTTTAGCAAAATTGTTCAATGGAAAGAGTAAATATTTATTAACTTACAATATCCAACACACTTTCAAATTTGTATTTAGCAGAAACACAAATAATAATTCCAAGAGAAAAATTTACTGGCTGTCTGCTGAGTCATATTTCAAGTCAAGGACGAGCATGACAAGCCATGAATATAAAAAATGGACTCGATGGAAAACGTCATGGTCAGAGGATTAGGAATAATCAGATTTTTAAATTTTTAATTTTTTCCAAATTGTACCAGAAGCAAGAGAGATTTTGACAGCAGCTCATATCAGGGTGGTTTAAGTAATAATGTATAGAATGTATTATTCTCAACGAGTGTTTTGGTTTGTACTCAAAGAAAAGGCTCATCCACTTGTACCATGGAGATGTTTGGGCACAGGTAGATTACTATTCACCTGTACAGGTGATTAACTATAAAGCTGAAGTTTAGATAACCTGTACTGAACTTTGAAAATCAAGAAGCCTGAAAGAGGCCTGGAAGTTGGCCAAGAAGGTTTTGGCATTTTTTCCACTTCAGCTAATTTTTCATAAATCTTAATCATAATATTGAGAAGCATAGAAACCCATTATTTTTGTGCCAACACTCAAATGATCTGGCCTAGTTACAGGTAAGAAAACTTAATGCAATCCATGAAGAATGCAAAGATTGTTTAAAGAGATAGAAAATCAGAATATAAATAAGCTACTTAGCATGGTTTATGCAAAATAGATGTGACTTTGCTAATGAGATTACAAGTCTGTTTGATAAAGTCAACCACAGCTTCAATACACCTAGAAGTCCTAAGGCACTTGAATCAATAGCACAAGATGTGCTCATTAAAAAGGAATCACTTTTCTATATCAATAGAACACACAAGTAATGAATCAGGAATTGCTGCAGGGATCTTAAAAGTCATATCCACAGGGTATCTACTGCAGTGCTTCTGGTGAGGGGATGGTTACACATTTGGCAGCAAAGCTGTTTGCAAACTCAACCAGAAAATGGATCCAGTTTCACAACAATCTCATTAACACTTTCCCTCAAACCCCAGAAACAGTTTATGCAGCTTTTCAGCTGGATCAATAACTCGAAGCAATTTACACTATGAAGACACAAATACTTGTATTAGAAAAGCAACAAAGTAGAAAATCAGCAAAGTAGGAGAGGAAAAAGAAAAACCAAACCTCAGGTAGAAATTAATATAAAATCAGCACTTCCCAAAGGTGCAGATAATCAAAGTTAGTGCTAAGCAGTAAGGAGAAGTAATAAGCAGTTAGGTTGTGTGATCTGGATCATTCGTTAAAGGCTGGGTATATCATGACACAAGCCATTATAACATTTCCAAACAAAAATTTTCCATCNCTACTGCAGTGCTTCTGGTGAGAGGATGGTTACACATTTGGCAGCAAAGCTGTTTGCAAACTCAACCAGAAAATGGATCCAGTTTCACAACAATCTCATTAACACTTTCCCTCAAACCCCAGAAACAGTTTATGCAGCTTTTCAGCTGGATCAATAACTCGAAGCAATTTACACTATGAAGACACAAATACTTGTATTAGAAAAGCAACAAAGTAGAAAATCAGCAAAGTAGGAGAGGAAAAAAAAAACAAACCTCAGGTAGAAATTAATATAAAATCAGCACTTCCCAAAGGTGCAGATAATCAAAGTTAGTGCTAAGCAGTAAGGAGAAGTAATAAGCAGTTAGGTTGTGTGATCTGGATCATTCGTTAAAGGCTGGGTATATCATGACACAAGCCATTATAACATTTCCAAACAAAAATTTTCCATCTACAAACAAGCTTAAAAGGTCATCTCTAAAACTTGCCCTGGGCAACCACAATCCTGAAGAGGACTGAGACTGAGAGTAGGTGTGTTCTCCAAGTGCCTCCAAATGCTCTAGCAATCAGGGCCCCACAAGCCCATCTAATGAGTGAAAAACTGATTGGCAAGTGGGAATAAAGACATGAATTTACCCATAGGAGTGTCACAGGTGACACTGTTATGAGATTGCAACTGTCAGGGTGCCCACATTTCAAAAGATACCTTTAAAAATTAGACAAAGCACAGAAAACCTGCAAGGAAGTTTCAAGGATGGGCAAACCCCCCATTATTTCCTGCTGTAAGGAATTAAGAATGGGTAACTTAACAGGAAAGAGATTGAGACATGACACTGCAAGGCATAAGTACTTTCACAGGGGAAAAATAACAGGTCTCCCAAAACTCCCTGATGCACTGAGGAAGGTGCAGGCAGAACAAGTGGCTGAAAGCAGAACCATGGCAAACTCTAAACCAGACGTGAAGTGGGTGTTTTACATCATGAACAAGGCATGGAAAGGGACAGATGATTATCTGTCTCCTGATGTTTTCAAACAAAGGCTAAGTGCCTTTTGGGAAAACAAGCCTCAGTCAATTTATTGGATTCTGCAAAGGACATAGAAGGAAATGAAATTGCCTGTAATAATAAAGAAATCAAACTACCCAATCTAATAACCTTTATTGAATTTCTGTTGGAAAGGAGAATAAGCAGTTTTGGTGTTCTAGCAGAACCATCCAGGATAAAAATAGATCTAAATGCTCATTTAGCATTTAGATTTAATAACCTTAATATACATTTCAGGAAACCTTGTGCATTGATAGTCCTGGGAACTAAAGCTCTTTTTCATCCAAAATGTGTTTTCTGAGGAGTGTAAGCCGACCAATTTACCAACAGCCTTACCCAGCTTACCAACATCCATCCTGGGCTAGGGACACCTCTGGGAATATCCAGTCCTCTGGGGCCAGTTCCAACCCTGGCTCAGGGAGTAACAAGAGTTTTGACCCACTGGTGTGTGCTGGAAGGCTCTGTCCTTACTGAGCCAGGACCAAACTCCTGCTTCCTCTTTCCACCATAATGATAGAAATACCGATTTTTTAAAAAAGGTTTCAGTCTCACAGCCAATTTTACAGTGTCTTCTCTGAGAAAGTGCAACCTCAGCTCTGCCAGGTCATCTGCTCTGCACATTGGCAATTTGCCTGTACAAAATGTGAGCATCTTGGCTTCTGCCCAAAAGACTCTTGAGCACCTGCAGTAACCAGGTTTTCTTTATTTATTGTGGTTCAGTTTTCACAGGCACATCTTAGTTTTTCCCCTCAGCACCAATAGGTACTTCTTTGCCTTTTTGTATTTCCTACTAAAGCCATCTAGAAATTTTAAGAGAACATTTTCCTTTGGAAACTAAAATTGAAACAAAATATTCAACAAGAATGTGGTGAAAATATGTGTCCTTAACACACCCACAAAGATGAGCAGTAAAAGTAATTCCTTCCAACAAGGTAGGTGTAATGTTCATAATTTTTGGTGTTAGTTGGCAAGTTTGGAAAATAGAAAGTAATTTGAAGTTTGAATTAATTCGTTAGTGTTCACATTTCGTGCAAATAATCAAAATGACACAGCTGAAATAAGAGTTTTATTGGCTGTAAAATTAATGTTCCTTAAATTCCTTCTTGCAGGAAATTAAGATTCTGATTCAAGCCTAAAGGAAAACTTTGAAACAGCTGAAATCCCTGTTAACAATAAAGCAAACTTTGGGCAGACCCACCCTGCAGTGCCGTAGGGGTAACAAGCAATCCGTTCTGTTTTTCCAATGGGTGAAAAGTCAGTGACAAGTTCACAAAGCCCATGAATCCATGTATTTTCCCAAACACACCCAAGCTTCACAGATCAGCCAGGAAACCATACGTTCCTGTGTTAGTAACCCACGCCTGGCCCACATTTCCCAGTTTTCCTCTGGCCATGGCAGACGACACACAAGGCATTGCTGCTGCAAACACCACTTCCTGCCCAGCAGCAGAGCTCCCCTTGGCCTTACACAAACCATCCCAGCCAATCCAGGTAGGAAATGAACTGCCTTCATGGCAAAAATGTGTCTGACCCTGTTTCTACTGCCTTTGTCCTGCTTCAATATGGAAACTTGCATTACACGTCTGCCACACTGAGCAGCCACGAGCCAAGTTTTGTTCCTCACTTCTGAGACCAGAGCTGGCAGCTGCCATTTCACAAGGAGTTCGTACAAATGTGGAGGGTTGAGAATTTTTCTTATTCTTCCTGGGCAGACATTAACCACTTCCAATCCATCAGCTGCCAGATCCACCAGAGGAAGATGTGACAAGAGTTCAAGCCGCTTACTTCACCTCCCCTGCACCGCATTTGACAGAGAGAAAATGTATCACAAGCACACAAAGCAACCCAATTTAAAAAAATACAAGTGAGTATTTTGCCCCTATATGCAGGTATTTAGCGTCCACAAACATCATTATGGTCCATAACAGGCATATCAAAGAGAAGTATCCCCTGGTTCATTTTGTAATGTCACAGTGCCCAGAATTCAGTCACAGACTTCACTCTCAAAGACTGAGCTCTCTCATTACTCAAGATAATTTTATATAAGAATATCAGTTAGGAAGGAATTTTAAAAATATGCCAGAAGAGAGTTCATCAAATACTGCAACTGTTTTGCAAGCCCAAACAATAATCATCACAATAGTCTAAAAAAAATGAATTAACTTTTCATGCACAAAGAAAAAAAAAGTCTAAGGAATTTATTGATCACAGCTGACAGGTACCTATTCAAGGAAGGAATTATCTGGCAACAGATGGGCCTATAATAATATTAACATCTTCACCATCTGGCTTTTAATCCATGCTTTTCATGAGTAGATCATAAAGCACTTTATGAATGAGGTCAAACATCTTGTAGGAAAAGGCAAAATAAGACACAATGGTTAGAAGTTGAAGCTGAACAAGGATAAGCAAGAAATAAAACACACTCCATTTGCTCTTTTATCAATTACAACAGCAGGTAATTAACAGAAGAAGGAATTTGCCTGTAAACATTATATTCTCCATCACTTGTTAAAAAGAGAGGACTTCAAATATTTTACAGTTCAAAAAAATTGCTAACTTCAAATAGTTTTTAGGTGAGGTTGTTTGCCTCTTGAAAACGATAGGTGAGGAACACAAGGTGAACACAGAAATACCTCTTTTCCCTGAAAGTCTAAAAATACACTGCATTTCCCCTTGGTTCCAGCCTACCCACCTACCCAACTAGTGAAGCAAACCTTATACAGTCTTTCTGGATTCTTGGACAGAACTGCTCACAATGTGGTTGCAAACCTGAAGGTGTAGAGGACTATAAAATGACTAATCATCTTTTAAAAAACTGATTAGGAAGATCAATGCATGCAAAGTACAGTTTTGCCATATGCTGGTGACCAGGTGGGAAAAATGGAACTACTTGAGCATTTCAAAGAATGTCCACTTGAATTCTCTGGGACATCTGCCCACCCAAAATCATACATTTTCAACTTTATTAAGAAAAAAACCTTCCTGAGTTTCCCTGTCCAGCACTGCTCTTTGGAAAGAATGCTGTTGGCACAGCATCACCACAGTCACTTGCTTCTTGCCTCAGTGGTTTGGTCTGAAAACTCTTCAGAGTTGAGACCACCCGTGTGCCTGTGTGGAATGTACAGCAGAATTCTCACTCCGAGTGAGCATTTGAGATCTACTGCAAAATTAATTATATATGTAGGAAGAGGGTGCTTTTTATTCAGAATGGCCTGTAGTGTGTTAGCAGATGACAGAACCACACTGCTCAAAAGGCAGCAGCAGCCTCACATATTGAGCCCTGCCCAGCACAACATCCAAAGGTTTCAAAGCCTTACATTACTTCAATAGACACTGTTAAACTTCGTTGTTGAGTAACTTTGTGAGTGAACTCCATACTACTGGGATCACAGACCTGCACAAACAAACCAAAGTCCAAAAAGAGATAATGGCCTGAGCAAAGGGCAGAATGTCCATCAGGGAAAAAAGGAAGAAAGCAGGATAAATAAGGTCCAAACTTGGGGACCTTAAGGATCTGGCTTGGCAGGGCTGCCAGAGAGGAAGATGAGCGCGGGTTACGTGCTGTCAGTGTTTGTGAGGGAGCTGCCTGGTTATGTTCTCTTTGCTGGGATCTTTATGCCCGTGACTTTACTCCTGCTGCTGCTAATTGCCTACTTCAGGATCAAACTAAGAGAAGGTGAGTCAGGACTTGGGGACAAAGACTGGGGAGGCAGACAAACCTTCTCATTCAACAGACAACTTAGGCTTGTACCATTAACTAAACTGAAGACAACTATGATCAGAAACAATGCTATGAAGTTGTACTGTATTTTAGATAATTTTCTGTTTGAAAAACACTGCAGGTATTTGTTTAGAACTTGGATTGACCCCTCACTTAAAATGCCGTGGGTTTATAAACTATACTATAGGAGATTTTACTGTTTTACACTATAGAAAGGGAATGAAAAAAAAGAGCAGTTAAAATATAGATAATTTTCTTCTGTGCTTACACTGTGCAAGTCTTCAGTGAGACAGGTAGCAGCAGTTGCACCCTATAAGTAATTGGGCTTTGAGTATATGTCTGTGTTCTTTCAAAAGTATGTATTTGCTTTTAGTTGGTACCTAAGCACATATTTGCCATGTTGCCTTTTCTATTTTAAAATCAGCTTAAACTCACTTCGAAAATCCATCTTCTGAGTAAAACCAAAACAAACACCCACACCAGTGCAAATGTGCAGTGATTGTAACACATCTGTGTACTGAGAATAAAAGATGCTCACAGAGCCCAGCTGGGCTACACTTGTAGCAGGCAGGGAGTTTCTTTTAGACAGGAAAATCCTGCACTTCTGACCATCCAGTCTTGATGGGATGATCTTCATGTCCTCCAGATGTGGGTCCCAGCTGCAGCAGCAGATTCACACGTGCTCTTGTTTTAGAGTTCCAGCCGCCAAAGCCAGTCTTGGGGCACACTCGGATCAGAGGCCTCAACCATTCTTTCTATCAGCTCTTTGAAAGCACATCCTCACCAACACTGGGCTAAGCTTGTTCCTCAGATTATCTGTCTTTTGAACATTTTCTCCATTTGGAGTGTCAGGAGAGCTGAGAGGACAGCCCAGGTTTTCTCTGTAAACTGCAGATGGTTCTTGATGTATTTTGGTGAGAACCCTGCCTGGGACAGTGTTTCACAGCTGTCCCTCTGCAGGTTCCAGCTCTAGCTAAGAGCATGGGCTGGGGCAGCCAGGCCAGTCCTGCCCACGGGGCTCTGGCATCAGCTGAGGCATTGCACCCAGCTGGTCTGGGGTGCATCAGCCCAACAGGAGAAGGATTTACCCACCAGCGTAAGGCCAGGAGAGAGATCTCACTCAGATGCCAGGCCAAACACCGAAATTTGTGCACTCAGATTTTGCTCTATCCTGAAAATTTGGCCACTTAACATAAGAAAGGTCATATGCAGCCAAAACCATAAAATAAACTAACTTCCTGTTTTTAGTAACATCTGCAGGCATTTAGATCCTAGGCTTAAGCAGAGGAAAGGTGTTTGCATATGAGCACACACCTCAAGTTACCTTCAGGCTGCTAAAACTCGAAAATTTCCTGTTCAAGATGTGCTTTAGATGCTGAGTTAATCTGCAAGAGAAGCCTGCTCCACATGCCTAACCCAGCCCTGCCTTGGATTATAGATTATTCTTAGAGCAAGGTGCTGATGGCTTTTCACACACTAATAAAACAACAACAAAAAACAGTGCAATGCCAAACCACCGTGCAATTCAGTATCTGTGAGGAAATATGAAGGCTAAGTATTAAGAGAGTAGTTTTCTTTCCTGAAAGTGATTGAAATGAAAGTGAGTGACATTATTGCATTTGACTTCAGATAAAAGCAGGGATTTTCCTTGTCAGTAGATTATCAGCTCTGTGCTCATATGTGTAAGTCAGACATTAGTTATTATGAAATAATATTGAGCTGCTACTGAACTCCCTTTTACCTGGTGATGCTCTTGCTTTTCTATTCCAAGCTAGCATGAAGCAAGCCAGGAAAAGCAGGTGGGCTACTGATCCTATCAGTTCAGGTATTTTGCTGGAGCTCAGAAAATACTTTCATTAAGCCAGAAGAGCCCATCTGAAAAAAACCCACAGACATTTGCATTCATGATGCACAATCAACTGCTGAAACAGACTGCCCTGCCTTTTTTCACAGCACTCATATCCTCCTTAGATACACTTTCTGCAGGTCTGTAAATAATCTACAGCACCAGATGTTAAATTCTGCTTCTCTTAAAGCACAGAAATTTTAGCTTTGGATTTGTAATGAGTTTAAGCAAGCAATGGTTTCATAAATTTTCTGAGATTAGTAATCAAGGGTGTAAGAGAGAGGTGAATGAGGTAGTTGGCAGACTAATTTGCCAAAGGAATATTGCTGCTGTGCTTCTCTCTTTCACATCCGAGAAGGATGCTTGAAGGGAATCATCTGGCTTTTCAATGCCTCAGGAAAGGAGACACTCAGTTTGCAGATCACAGGTGTTCTGGCTGGGATTCTCAGGAGGATGTGAGATGAATCCCTGTCTATTCAATACTTTGGGCATTGCATACCCAGCTCTGTCTCCAAGATCTTCTTTTTCTTGAGACTGTCAGAGACCAACCTACTGTTTTGGCCTCCAG
The DNA here is from genome assembly GCA_013400855.1 of Buphagus erythrorhynchus. Classification (NCBI taxonomy): domain Eukaryota; kingdom Metazoa; phylum Chordata; class Aves; order Passeriformes; family Sturnidae; genus Buphagus; species Buphagus erythrorhynchus. Next base: position 11,906 of record VZTT01054105.1, read on the forward strand.
TCAATTTACACAAAACACCCTGAGCAGCTCTCCTCGTACAAACAAGTGTAGCCAGTTCCAGCTTAAAACCACCAGGTGAGAGAAACAGCGACAGATAAGCCTGAGAACAGACTCCTTCAAATGCTACCTCTCCTACAGAACAACAGAAATTCTGCAGGTTTCAGCTGCCTATTTCCCTAGATCTCTTTTCTGGAAAACAACAACAACAACAACAAAAAACCCCCCACAAAACAAAAAAGACAAAAAAGAAAAAAGGGGAGAATTTTTCATTACTAAATCAAGGCTGCCTTGTTTCATTGTTAAATAAGCATTTAATTTTTTCTCTGTGCAGTTAGAGAGGCTCTGCATAAATATATCAATACATAAATACCTTAAAAATAAAACTAAATCATCTAACAAAACAGCACTCAATTCTCATGAACAATTAGCAATGAAAAGCATTTCGTGGTTTGGGTTTTTTCAAATTATTTTATTTTCTCTGTTTCTCTATCCTTCTTCAAATAATCTCCAAGCCTCCAACAGCACAGTCATGTTCTGAAAATGTCCAGTTATGTGGGCAACAAGCATTTTTCTGGTCTGTCGTGCCACAGGCAGCATTGGGAGGATCAGGCCAGCTCAAGGTTCTCACAGCACAACTACAGTTCTGTAAAGCAGAACACGAATTGCCAGTATAAATTAACTATGCTCTTTGCTGTTGTTTAAGGATTTTATTCTGATTGAAAGCTGCAGAGGCAAATGAAAACAGAGCATTTCTGCTGATGTAAATAGTTTGTGTTAGTGCTTCACTGGGCATAGTAGCAGCCCCAGACTCACATTTGGAAGACTCCCTCTAGGATCATGGGCCAACTAATACCAGTGTGCTTTTTAGACACCTTCCCCTTAGTAAGATTAGTTCTTACTAATATATGCCAGCTGTTTTTCTTTATAAAAACTCACCATAAGAAATCAGCATATTCTTATGGAATTTTTGTGTTGTTTGGATTAATTTTCAGTAGAGGAGGAAATGGCCATGGCACAAGACTCCAGGAATGCCTTCCTGAATCACCGTGGCCAGTGGAAGAAACTCAGGAGATCTGGACAAAAAGAGAACAGATACAAGAACTCAAGGAGGTTTAAGGCAGCTTCACGTCTCAGGAAGCAAGCTTAAACCCAGTACTGGGCGCTGCAGGTTTAACCATAACTGGCTGTAAATAAATACCACACAGGAAAATGAAACTGGAGAGGAGAAGCCAGTGCTGTGCCGTCCTAATGAAACAGCTGCCATCATCCAGAGTCCTTGCAAGTGCTAAGCTGTGCAGCTTGGCAGAGACCACAGCCTCCTGCAATGACCTGCACTGGTTCCCCTGTGTGACACAGGATTTGGGGGCAGGGACAACGCCCTGCTCACCAGCCCCTCCCTGGCCTGCCAAGGAGAAAGCAACATAACCAGCTCCTGGGAGAGCTGAGCTGGAACATATAAGGCAGGCAGCCTTATGAAATCGAGATGCATAAATAACAAGTTGATATCAAGGACTGAAATCTGGGAAATTGAAAAGGGTTTTGAAAGGGAACTGACGTTTATTAGCTTACACACTTTGGGAAAGATTGTGGGTTTTGTAAAGTATCCTTTCCACAGAATTTGGAAGCAAAATGTAACAGTAGCAGGAAACAAAAGGATTTCTCTCTGCTGACTGAAAATGCCAAATTTTGAGATTAATGGAAAGATTCAGTCATTATTCTGTAAAACAGCTATTATTCTCCTTTAAAAACAAATGGATTACTTTTTTTTTTTTTAATTGACACACATTTCTTTAAAAAAATCTTTCACCCAGCTCCCCTATAGCTGTACGATTTTTAGTGCATCTCAGTTTGCCTGTGGCAGATGGCCCACAAAAATCCAACTTGTTTGCAAGTACCACTGGCTTTTAGCTTCTCTGATTCTGACTCAAGTTTAAACCCAAACTGGCAAGGAATGAGAAGTGACTATCATTACTGTCCTCAGTGTTTACTGTCCCTGTCTGCAATTACCTTTCATTAAAGCTGTTTGTCATTATCCATCCTGCAAGAAGAGAGTGGATAATGCCTTGTCTGAGATTATTTGTAGTTTGCAGTTTCAGTTCTTATAGACTTTAACTATATACTCCTATGAATCATTTTATAGAAATACTAATGAGGCCATGACCACAGATTTACAAAAACACTGTAATTTATCAAAGTCTGTGGAGAAAAAAAGAATTTAAACATCAAGTACCCTTAAACTCTCTCCCATTTTAATACTACCCAAATTTAAAACTACATAATTCATAACAATGGTTTACATCTGTGCAAATAACATAAAATACATTGCATAGGTGAAGAGACAATTGTTTGCAATTGCAAACACAATCTTTTGCAGGGAAGTTGAGACAGCTGCTGCAAAGAACTTACTTTCTGCATTTAAGAAGGATGCTGCTTTCTTAAAGCAGTAATCTGGGATATGGATGAGATGCTAAAGGAATTCTAACATACAGAATCCCAAACATTCACTCTCTCACAGACCAAGAAAAAACTGGCCAGGACCACATGTAAAAATACAGAATGAAAATTGATTTTGTTAATTACACAGAGTGTCTGAGAATGGGGAGATACGAAATGTCAAGAAGTAGTAACACTTTTAAACAGCACTTCTCTGTAAAATGGTGGTATGTATAATAAAAATAATACTCTATACATACAATTTGTGCCTTTGACAGAACTGATTATTGAGCTGTAACTGCTAACATGTAGGTGGATCTGACATTCACAACTTAGTAACATGCAATGACAATTCTCAGGCCTTGTTGTTTTCAGTTCCATTACAGAATAATGTCAAGAAATATGTTTTCATGCTACCAGCATGAAACATATCATCATATTCCATATAATTCCTTCAAAAAGGGTAAACACATATTTAAATAACACCATAGAATAACATCTTTGCCTAGATAAATGTACAAGCATTATCTAAATACATATGAAGAGAGTAATTGCAAGGAAATAACTTACCTTCAATTACTGATGTCACTGAAGAGTACTCTCTCTTCTGGTCTCCAGCAATAATGTGAAGTTAGAACTCTACCTACAACCAGTAAGCACATTTAAAACCTTCCTGCCTGTGACTGCGTCCCCTTCACTTCCCAGAATAGAATTTAAGTCTCATCATTTATGCTGGAAAGGTACTGAGAGAGATGGTAAAGGGATAAGGGATTGTGAAACCACTTTTGGCTGGGGAATGACTGAAGAGAGTGATTGATAGGTGTCTATTCCAATGTCTGCAGTGATGTTGTCCAAGGATGCTAGAGCAGAGCCAGGTTCAAAAGACAGAAAAAAGTGCTTTTGGTTCCTTTTTTCCTTAAGACACACAGAAGGGTTAAAATGCCTGCCAGAGAAAATTTTTAAAAAGCAGCCAAAAATCCAGAGGCAGAGAAACACTGATAAAAACTGAGAGACCACTGTCTTCAAAAGTTGCTCAAGACCAGAAGAATATTTGGGAAAGTACTACTTTCTAATATAGTAATCATAGTTACACACATCCCAAGGCAAACACAAATACCCTCAGAGACAGAGATCAGGGGAGTTAGTCACTTAGCCTGGCCCAGCAGAGACACTCATATAGACTTACCTCCAAAAACTCTGGTAGGATTTGCCTCAAACCAAACAGAATGTTTTAACACTACAGGAATTATCACAGCATTTATAATGCTTGTAATTTGTATTAATATTACTACTCTATCTTTTTTTCAAGTGCAGTATGAAAGCCGCAAACAACTGAGCAGCCTGAAAATCAGAAGTTTCAAACCTTCCAGAGGTGTTGTATTTTATTCCATTTGATGTCTTCTATGGCCCAATTAAAAGTTGCTATTCAGCTTGACTGTCAAATAGAAGAATATTTCAAGAAACACTTTGTACTATAGTTGCTCATTGCTTTGAGCAATAAATCTTTTGTTTAAAGTTTTTCATTAGAGTTGCACGCTTGCCCTATACAAAAGCTTTATCTAGGAAATAATCTCTAAAACAAGTTCAACATTTATTATGTACCCTGAGGTTATCATTATTAAAAAGGAAGATGTATTAAGTGTTTTTTTTTTTTGTAAGACCCACATGACTCACTTTTCTAAGTGTTTAAGCAGAATTAATTACTGTAATTGTATTTGAAATTGCCCAAGTATTATAAAGCTGGCTTGTGAAGTGCCTTGGGAACAATTTCTTTTTTTGCATGTTGTAGTTTTTGCTGTAGATATATTATATATAAAAATGTAACAAAGAGATTTCAGAATTATACAATATTCCAGAATATTTGAATAATTACATACAACCTGAATCTGTAAACCTTGACTACTTTTAGAACTGATCACACTTAGGGCTTATGTTTTTCTGCATGACAATGGCTGTTTATTTAGTACATATTTAATCAATGCAAATGACAGCTATGCACAAGCTATGCTGACCTGAAAATTATTTTTCACTGACAAAAGGTTCTATTATTATTTGAAGAAAGACATATCTCAGTGAAAATAATATTGTTTCAAGAATATTATATTTGCAGTTTTCAGGCTTAAATACAATTGCAATTAAACCAATATTGATCTAGTGTCTAACTGATCAGACCAATCCAGAATCAATGAATTCAAGTAATATGCTTTCCTCCCATCAAACGAGATCTGCGACTAATACTACACCATATCAAAAATACCTTAAAGATTTTAATATAGCTTTTTCTTACACTTTCGTAGGAAAAATCCACTAAGACATCCTTCTAATTGCATGTGTGTCCATTTTGACCTACATTCACATATCCCAAACTTGCCACTTCTTTGACAACCTCCCTACTCATGCAGTGTTGTGGCAGGGTTATGTTACCAGGCTGAGTGGGATTCTCTTCCCTTTTTTGAAAAGCAGAATAGCTCTGGTTTTGAAGGAAAGCAGGTAAGACTGTTATCTGCTAATTCTCCAGGTAATGTGGATGCAGTTGAGAATGTATAGCTATTAACACCTCTGTTACTGTTGTCATATGTTATCCAAACTATGCAGAGCCAAAGCTAACGAGAACTTCTGTTACACAAGCGTGCTGACAGATGGCAGCCGTCTAAACTGAGAATAGCACCAAAAATACATTGCTCAGAAGTGAAGAAGAATGTAGTGAGAAGTTTTACGATTTGTTTTGTTATCTGAAAACTACAGTAGATCCTATCTCAATGAACTCAGTAGAACCACTTGCAGACTTAGGGGCATTTTAACTTCCGCTGTGATGTTCAAATCTCCTCTGTTTTGGCATCTGAAGATTTCTTCTCTAAACTACAGAGATCAGGATGTTTATTGGAAGATGTTTAAAAAACACTGGTACTTAAATACCAGGCAATTGTGCCACCCTTCTGGCAGCCCTGCAGAGCACTTGCACTAATTCCTGTTTTTTAAGGTTCTGTAACCTCTAGAATTGCAGTTCTCAGAAGTAATCTGCTCACTTCAAATATCCTCCAAGCTTATGTCTGAGTGCCAAAAGTAATACAGAGAATAAACAACTTTATTTTATAACAGAATTACAGAAAGCAAAATATCACTTAATACAACTTCAAGCTACTATATATCTAATTTGGCATTTTAACTATACACAGAGTCAACAGCAAAAAAAAACAAACAAACAAACAAAAATCAAACAACCCCCCTGCAAGAACAAATGAAAAATAAACCCTAATATAATTAACAGGTTTTTGCCATGGCAGTCTCAACTGATGGTGCTCTCTTATTACTTTATGAGTAGAGTCCATCTTACACCTTTTATTCAGTAGCCTAAAAACCTGCATTAACCATTAGAGGAAGCATGTGAAACATATACCTTCTCTGTAACAGAAATGTCAGTTCTAACATGGAGACACAGTGAGGTTTAATAGCAAGCGAGCATTCTACACATATATCCAAATAATGAAAGTATTGAAATTGGGACACAGTAAGAAAAAAAAGCACTACGGTTTTAAGCTGCCTAGATCATCTCTTGTTGGAAAAAGAGAAAGATATTTTGTTCTTCCTTCTTTCCTTAGCTGGAATGCTGCAGACAGCAAAAAGTCTGCAAAAAGTTGAGCATTGGCACCAAAGTGCAAAAAGAACACAGTGCTCAGTCAGAAGAAATCTGTCTGCAACTCCTTCTCCTCTACAGACTGCAACACCATCTCTGCTCCGCAGAGATGAGAACCTTGGAAAAGAAAGAGTTACAGAGATACTAGTATAAAATTTATCCAAAGAAATACATTTTTTCAAATTTTAGCAAATGTTTTATTTTTATAAAAAACTTCTTTATGTGATATCATATATTTACCTGAATAATCTGAAAAAAATTCTGTAAATTACTCCAGTAAGAGATTTCACTTGAAATATCTGAAAAAATCTATATCTAAATTAGTAAAGATCCTCCTTCCTGCACAATTACTCCCTGGCTCCAGTGAACAATGATTTCCAGACTTTTGTTCACTTTCATATAATTAAGAATCAGTTTCAAAAATACAAGTATTTGTGCAAAAGAAGATCATATCCTCTAGAACTTCATTTTAAAAAAACAAACTCTAAGACTGTTAAGAAGTGGTTATAAAAATAAACAAGAAATATTGTAAGGGAATATAGACCAAAGATGTTAAAATGGAGTTTGGTATTGGCATTTAAGTTGTGAACATCTGGTCATCGTTGCTAGGCCTGGTGGGTTCAGTGGAGTCATGATGACTTGGAATGACTACAGTTCTTCGTGGTCAGTGACATTTTTATGTCTGGAAGAAAAAATGATGTGGAAGGTTACATAAACATTTGTAACAGATACCATGTGAATGTCACGTCAGAGTCAGAAAGTAACTTTCTCTACACAGGGTTCTTTGTTTTTTTTACAGGAAGGGAAGGTTATTTCATTAATAAAGTGCTGCATTGACTAAAACCCCCTTCAGTCACCAGGCAAACAGTACTACACTTTCTCCAAGTACTCATCTTGCTTTAAAGCACTTTTCCCTCCCCAGTATTCTCATGTCATTTTAATTTCAGCCGCTTGCACAGTTTACTGAAAATTTTAGTCCACAACCTAGAGCATAAATAAAAAGGAAGGTACTTGTTCAATTCAGTAATCCTTCAGAATCAGAATGCAGTATCTTTTATTAGCAAAAACAAGTCTACACAAAGAATACTGCTGTAGTCATCAGAGCTTTCATCGCCTCAGAAACAACTATGTAAAATTAATTGCATAACTCCATTGCCTTAGCACAGGAGAGCAAAAGGCTCTTGACAGATACTCAAGGCACTCACTTCAGGTGGCTTTCTTTTGTTTAGATAACTAATTTTTTTCCCCTAAAGTTTAACTGAACAGCATCATCAGTCAAACAAATCTCCAGGTTTGACACAGAAGTAGCATGGAGAAGTGTCCTCTTTTATTCTCTCACAAGCATTGATGACCAGAAACTTGTAAAGCAATTGGCAAACTCAGACAAGAACACCTGACACACTCCAGTCCTTTGTAAAGAACCATTCCACAATGTGTATGTTTCTCAAAAAAGCAAAAAAATATATTAAAAAGAAGAAACCAAAAACAAACAAAAAACCTCCCTCAGACAATGGAAGAATTCTTTGAATGCATTTTACCCTGAATAAAATTTTTACAAAGTAGTTAAATATTTGATGAAGGAACAGAATCAACTTTGTAGCTGGCCACTAACCTAGAAACGTGGTGCAAACCTGCCAAGAAAATTTTTTCCTTCCGTGACCCAGTCCCCTCTAAAAAGATACAATTACTTCTATGGGATAGATCATGTTGAACAGTTACTCTGGATTAAGGTAACATGAAGAAACTGGCACATTCTACCCATATATAAGAGAAGAGGCAATCCCGGCTCCCAAGACCTTTAAATTCACACTGATTAATAATGAATGCAAAATGTGATGATAGCACATCAAAGAGTAAAACCCTGCAAATCCAAGCCATCTGTTCTGCTGTCTCAGTGTATCTTTCTACCTTAGATCCTGCGATGGAAGTGCTGAAAATATGCAAGGGGTGGTTTGAGTGTGCATGTTTAATGTTGCTGTGTACCAAGGGACCATTGAAATCACCCAGAGCACAGGCATTCTCCTTACTGCAAACAGCTCTCACAAACGTGATTTGCATTTTTCCAAGCCTTCTAGAACATTTATGATGTGGGGACTTATCAACAGCCCTCTATCTCACTGTTGAGTACAGTTCCCTGTCCTCTCCTGTGCTTTCAAACCAAAGCTGGAGCATATGTTATACTCATTTTCAGTGCCACTAAGCAACAAAGCCACAAAACAAACCCAAATGAATGCTGAAATAAAGGTACAGTGAAAAAACAGACATATGTGCAGCGTTTCTTATTTTTGGTGCTTTTCCTCAATCTGTCTAAATACAGAGGCTGGTCAGTAAAAAATCAGAGGTCTCCTAACGAAGGCTTAAACCACTGGTTTTAAAAAGTACACTTCTTTATAAATCTCTCTCATTGATATAAATATTTAACAATTAATAAAACCTTTTTCTTGAATCAAAACCATCAAGTTTGAAAAAACCTGAAGCTTGAGTCTCATATCAACAGCATGATAAACACAGGAAATCTGAAGCTTTGCACCCCCAAATGGTTACCAAGCTTTAAGACATTAGCCTCCAGTGTTAAGTTATAAAAAGACAGCTCTGAAAGGTGGAAACTATCTGTCTGGTGTGTTTATAAGATCAGGGGGAAAAATATCCAAACAATCAAACCCAAGAATTTCTGTCTTTTGCTTGTACATCAAATCTTTTGTGGGATAAGGAGACAAGTAGAGGTGNTTCAACTGATAAAAGGCTTTAGAACTTGAGCTTCCAATACATTTACCTCCTTGTCTGGGAAAATGATAAAAGGCCAAAAAATTTCTGTGTGTTTAAGATTAAGGACTAGCTGACTAAACTCAAATGACCAAGTGTGTCCCTTCACTACTGGAAACTACACAGTCTTCCCACTAAACAAGCAAGATGCTAGGCAAGAACTATAATTGTGCAGGTAAACAGAAAAGTGTGACACATCCTTCATATTTTGCAGAAATAACCCAAACTCACTTCAATATAAACTATAACAACTTGACCAAACACTGTAGAAAATGCCATGAGAGTACTGTGACAAAACTGGGAGACATATATAGGAACCTTTGCAACTGAAATTAATGTCAGATTACACCTAAGATAAAAATTCTTACACTAATAACTAATTCTTCTGTTAGCACCTGTTTCAACTCACCCTTCTATGAATGCCTACCTTAAAGATGTCCCATTATTTTTCAGCTGAAAAGACATAAATGCAATAGAAAGCTGATGCCATGTTTTCCTGTGTTAATAATATGCATAAGCTTACCTGAAGTATTTGCTTGAGGGCATTTTTGATTTTAGTCTTCATCTTCCTCAGCAAGCTCAGTTTCTTTGTGCACCACCACTCTCGTCACAGACATGTCAGGGTGCTGTTCTTTGGCTTCTTTGATTGCCTGTGCCAGGGCCTGCACATATATTTGAAATATGGAACTTAGCAAAACCAAAAGGTTATTCATGTGGGGCCAGAGAATGGAAGAGTACCTTTAGAAAAATTTGGTTGTAATTTTTCAGAACTGTAAATTCCTGGACTTGAGATCAAAGGTAAAAAAAAACAACCAACCCCCAAACCAAACCAACTCCCAAACCACAAAATCCAAACCAAAGGGATAAAAAAAGCCAAAAAATCCCCACCATGTTAAAAATATACCAAGATTTCCAGGAAGTAACAAGTAACCATAAAGTTGTAAGAACTTTCTAGCTCATCTTAGGAGAAAAAAAGTATTTCTACATCCCAGAACTTTCTGAAATTCTGCAAAAGATCTAACAAATAACACCTTAAGATAGTACAGAAAAACAAGAGTGCCCTTCAGTTTCCTGAACAAAACAGAAATATACTTTGGAATGTATACTAAGTGTCGTACTGAAACTCTGGAATAAGATCATAACAGAAATTTCCCAGCACAAGAATCCCATTTTTCTCCTTGTACTAGTTTAAGATAAATTTCTCTAGCTTAATTCAGGGAAGTGTAAATGCAAGTATCATTCAGTTGCTTATAATCCCTCCTCATTTTAAGAAATTTTATCATCTTAAGAGATTTACCAATATTACCAATGGATCAGATGACCATTATAGGTCCCTTCCAACTGAAATGTAATATTTTATTCTACATCATAGTAAAGAGCATAAGAGCACCTAAGAGCACTCTCTGAATCATCACAGGTGAAATAGCACCTAGGACCTTCTCCTTCTCACCCACATCTTAGTACACATCTTATTTCAGCAGTATTACTGCTGGAACCTAACATAACAAAAAAACAGGCGACACAGGAAGGTATTCAGAGGCAACAGTTCACCTGTTCACCTTAGTACTAAATGCTACTAAAAAAACCCCTAAAATACTAGAAGGAGCAAGAAAAATATAATGCAACAAAAAGCTTTATCTTAATTTAGAAAAGTGACTATTTCCTGACCTAGCTACAGGTATCAAGTGAGAGAAGAAATAACTAACTCTGAAGAGAGATTGAAAACACCAGCATTAGGCACCCTAACTATTATGTAACACTGAATTTGAAATCCTATTAAGGGAAAATGTACAGGACACATGATGTGCATTGGTACAGTACTGATGTTTGCTGTCTGTTAATTACAATAAGTAATACAAGCATTTGTATTCTAAAACTCTAAATGGAAATATTGTTTTCCTACTGGAAACTGTTTTAGTGATATAGGGAGCTAATAGACAAAATAAAAAACATCCAGCATGTAGTTTGGGCATTTAAGCAGCTCCATATCCACTTAAGAAAAAATGGTAGATATTTCTTAAATCTCTTAAAAGCTGCTCGTTGCTGTTTTAAACTTCAGTGATTAAAACTGTATTTTGTACTTAATTTTTATAATTGCATTTCTTACTTCATTATTCTCTTATCCCAAATTAAGGAAGGGCTTTAAGAATTGTCTGGTACAGTAAAGGTATTTTGTGACCTTTCCAGACATTTGAAGTGCACTGAATATGTGTCAAGGCAAACAAGAGCCATCCATGCCTGATGCTAAGCAGCCCTGACATTTAATTACAAGTTTCAAGAAGAGATTCAACTTGTCAAAAAACACTTTCTGGACACAAATCAAAATGTGAAAGTAAATTCCTTGAAAACTCCCAATATATTACAATTGATAAGTTAAACTGAAGCCTGTTATGATGATTCATGAAGCCTTCATAAAGTTAGAAATGTATTCACCGCAAGGTAGGCTTTTCCATTTGCATTAACCTATGACTGTTGATTGCCTTTGTTACTATACCTTCTTAGATGAAAAAAACCTCTTTGTAATCATCACTACAAAGACTAGATAATTGACTTTTCTCAATTATTTTCCTGCATAGTGCTCAAATTCAGCCTTATTTATTTGGCATGTAGAAGTGATTTAACCTTAGTTTCTAAGACATTGTAAAATACTGCTTTAGTACTGATGGAGATAAAAGGTACATACAATTACAGCAGATGAACACTTACTTTTGTTACACATAATTCTACAAATACTGGCCAAAACCTAATTTTTAAATTCAAGCAGTTAATGTATTCTAATGTATTTCAAAGCTTTCAATCAAAATGACCGCTGCATTCAGACGCTGCTGAAACAATTCAGTAGACTCCCATCTATCCAGATCAGCATATCAAAATAAGATTATTTCAGTAATATTTTTTCTCCCATCACAAAAGCTGCACTAAATAAACTGTGTCTCTTCCAAAAAGAGTAATCCCTCTAAAAATAGCAAAAATCCATTCACATGATCTATGATGCAAATTTACAAACGCTGCTTTTCTTTCACATATATTCAAAAGGCTTCTTAATAGTAAAACACAACTGCTTAGTAACTATGCCACAATTAACAGTCTCAGGGTCTTTCTATATAGTTTTATTCAATTTTTCTACCTTTCTTTTACTTCATATTTCTGAAATATCATTTAGATCTCATCAGACTACAAAACACATTTTAAGTGTTAAGTTTGTATACTCACCTCATCATGGTCAATATCTGCATCTCCAGTAATGACAATGCGCTTCTCAATTCTTGTTTCTGATACTCCACCTTTTACCATCTACAGATGTCAGAAAAATAAAACCAGAAAAACATCGCTGTAATTATTCCATATTTCCACAAAGCACAACCTTCTGTTGCACTGAAGCAAATAGATTCCTGTGTCTGAGTTGCAATTAGTAGTAAATGTGTTCAGTGATAAATCATCCTCTCCTTTTTCAGCTATGCAGTTGGTCACCCTCTAGCAATTGCTAAACTTGATAAAAATCAAGCAATAAAGAATTACTCCAGTTACTAGAGCCCATGTTTGGAAAACTGTAATTCCAGCTTCTTCCACTATATAAATCTGGCAACATGGAAATTCCAGGAGTCTTTTATTTCAACTCATCTGTCATGGGCCTCTCCACAGTCATAATCCTATGCCATTAAATACAAAGATGATCTGGTTTTCAGTTCTGTCATTCAAGGATATTTTCAGCATATTTCACCCTGTTGAATAGTTTTCTGCTTTTTTTCTTCACTTCTTATTCTAATGATTAGAACACTTTAGCTTATAAAAAAACTCTCACAGAAATAACATTATTTGTGTTTTAAATCAGCCTGTGTATGAGAAAAGAATAAACTACCACTTAAGATGCACTGACCATACTAGGAAAGAGCCGAGATGACTTTGTTAAGAACACCATTAGAATATTAAAACTATTTTGGAAGGTTCCTTTATCAGTAATGAACAGTTTGCAATGTAAAATAAAAAATCAGCTTAGGAAATTCAAACAATCTTATTACTGTCTGTTTATCATCAATTCAAAAAAGATATGGATCTGCTGCATCATGTTAATTCCAGTAATTTTTCAGTAGAAGACAAGACTGAAACAATTTTCTTTAATTGTTCCTTCCAAGAAGCAAGACTATTTGACATCTGAATTTGACAAGAAAATGTACACTTCCTGGCAAAACTGTGGTTCAATTCATTAAATAAAGATTTTTTCCTAAAATGGTGGTGGCTTAATGAGTCCAAAAAGGAGCAGGAGTTTGAAAAGGATCTGTTGACTAGTCTTTATAACAAATGCATTTTTAACATATGCATTTTTAATTCCAAGCTTACTTTATTTCATGTGACTCACTTTCCAACATTATTCTTCCACTCTCATTTTATGCATGTGATTTTCAATCTTCAGAATATTTCAATCTCTAGAAAATATATCCAGCGAGCAGTGAACTATTGTTCAATTCTGTTATGTTGTAAAACTTCTGTATCTTGCGGGGGGGGGAGGAAATCCTGAATTCAGACTTTGTTTCCCTCTTCCATTTTCCTTTACCTTAAACAATGCTTTCTGTCATTTTCTTAGAAAAATATGCTAAGAGTTCAAAGAGGAGTTCAAAACTGTGCTGTTTAGGCATGCCTAAAACATGACAAATATTTGCATAAATTAGCAATAACAGTAATCATCATCACGCTTTGGTAGTTCTAACACACTCTGGCATGAAACATTACATGTTTCATGTTTTCCATGAAACAGATATATCCTGTTAACGCTGAGTTTTCCTTTCCTTTTCAAGCATGGAATGCAGAGGAAATAATTCAGCACCCAAACACACTTGCAAAGTAATCTAACAGAATGATCTGTTTTAAAATAGACCCTAAAGGTAGAAGTACAAGGATGATCAGCACAAAGTCTGGGAAACATTGTTTCAGTTCATCATGGTGCCACTAGCAGGGCTCCTGCGGACTCAGACAAGTTAGTTACTCTAGCAAAGATTCTGTAGGATATCCGTGGATGACGACAGGACTGAATCTGTAAAAATTTAGTTACTTACTCATTTGTCAAACACTGAAATAAGACCTATATAAACTACTGAAAAACCATAAATCATATTTTTACCCCTTTCCATGTCCTATTTCCAGATATTCCTGCTTATTCATTAGGACTTCTGTCTTCAAAATCTGTACAGGAAGATTTAACTCTCACACATGCCTGGAATGAATCCCCTGCATTTCAAGTTAGTTTTCCTCAATGAATTAGCAGATATACAAGAAACTTCAAGTAAAGTTGTGTTTTGAGGGTCCGGTGTCTTTTTTAATTAAGAAAGTTGTGAAATATATTTTACCTTTGTGATGTGTGTAGTTGTGGTAGTAGAAATGGACTCTGATGTAATTGTCTGTGCACTCACCAGCACGCCGGTGTCACCAAGAGCATTGCCATCAAGCTTTAAGAAAAAAAAAGAAATTGAAAAAACATTATTGTATATTGGCATTTTAAAAACTTCACTTTCACAGCAGAAAAGGCTACTTTTCTTACTAAACACATTCTTTAATTCAGCTAGAACTGAAATCTAAATAGAAGCCATACAAGTTTACAGAGTCAGGTAAGGTTATTATTATGGCCCATTCCCGTGGAGAATTCATGCTCACAGTTATGTGTTCCTTTCAGGAGCAATGAGATATTTTAATCAATTTTACAAAAATGGATTAAAGTGAGTTATACTTTTGTAGGCAGCAACTAAGTATATAGAAAAAGAAAATTGGAACTTCTTCAGTAATACAGTTTTGTAACATTTCACTTACCTAATTCATAGCCAAAATATAATCTTATCTGCTAGGAAAAAAGTATATGCTTTTGAAAAGCATTTTTGGACATTATCTATTTTAATCTACATAACTGGAATAAAAATAAGATTGCAAACAAACCAGTCACTGTACCTGTGAAGATTCATACGTGATAGTTTTAGTTTCTGTTTGAACAATTGGAATTTCTTTAGTGGAGATTTCAGTTCTCTGTGTGGCATCTGAAATGGTTACCATCTCCGTTTTCACTACTGGAGGCTGTGATGTAAGAAATAAATAATCAATTTAAAAGACAGAAGAAGTTTTGTAATGTGGACCAAGAAAACAAAACCAAAAGCTCAAGGAAAGCGTAACAGTAAGATAAGTATTTGACTGACTTCCCATACAAAAAGCATGCAATAAATAAGCAAAATGAAATGAAGTTTAACACATCAGCCCTCTAGGATATCCGTAACATTGTAGGAAAATTTAATCTCCTAATAATCTTGTCAAAGTTCAGTGTTTCAGCCAACAGTATACACCAAAGAGCAACTGCTAAAACAAAGCTACAACACATGTATTGAAAATGTGTAAAAGCATCACTATGAAAAAAAATAAAAATCTCAGTTTGCATTAAGAAATGGATAGCTAGATCAGACAGATAAACTTTGTATTAGAACTAATCTGGGAAAATACCTATCACTCCTCAGTCTGCAATCAGGACTAGAAATTCCATGCAAGTTTAACTTTTTAATATTTATTACTTCTGGAAAAGAAAAGTTTCTGAAAACTGGATTTTAAGCAGTCTAAATTTTCTGTAAGTCAATTACTTCTTTTGACAAAGATTCTAAGAAGCTACCTCAACAAGTTAGAGTAAACTGTAGTTTAGTGGTGTTCTCTGCAATATCACAAACAAAGCAATTAACCTGGGTCTGTAAGCTAGTGAACTCATTACTTATCTTATTGGAGCAGATTTTCATTAGATTTAAGAACTAAAGCCTCTTGATATTTTTCTAGATGCATCAGCTGCTATCTTATATTGATTTTGAATACACATAGGGTAAAATCCCAGGGAAAAAACCCAAACACTTTTCTATGCTCGCACACACAGCTGCTCTTCTTCCCCTTTCTCCAAACTATATATGCTTTTAGGAAGTGTGTGTACTTGTAAATTTTAAAAGTCTAATAAACTAATTCTTTCACATCATTAATCAGAACAACTGTTTATGCAGAAGACAACAAAAGAAAGAATGTGAGTTATTTTGATTAAAAAGTGAAGAAAAAAATTTGTCACCATTACAAGAACAAGCAGGTAGAGAACTACAAAAACCCACTCAACTGGTAGAAAACTCAGCTGAAGATCATGACAAATTTACAAAGATATACATGTGTGACTTTCATTTTTTTCCTTTCTGCTTCTTTATCATTTGCCTAGTAATGGACTCTTCAACCTCGTTTGGCTTAAAATAACTGGTTGTGATAGGAAGCCATGCATGCTTCCTAAGTATCTACTGCACTAGAAGACTTCATGGAAATATTGTAATATGAGCCTCACCACTTAACAGTGCAGTGCTCTCACCTATGCAATTTCTAGCCATACATATTCTAGCCTACAAATCCGCAATGTTTTATTGAAGGAGAGGAAAAAAGGCAAGAAAAGCAGTGAGTGAGTATGGGGAAAAAAGGAACAAAAATTTTTGACAGGTGCTTTCTAATTTCAATTTGCAATAGTTTTCCAATCACAATTACGTGTCATGAACTTGTCAAAAACACTTGACAGATAGACAAGACAAGACTTAAAACACTGGAAACACGTAAATAATAAATACACATTATGTATGTGCATATAAAATACGGAACAGATTGGGAAAAAAAAGAGATCTCAGTCTTCGGAAGGTTTGCCTTTACTGGTGATTTTCACTCAGCTCTAGCAAAAAGTCAGAAACCATAACTGAAGGAGACAGAATTTCACTGCTCATCAGTGGTTTCCCCTTCCAAATGATCTGAATCTTGTTGGATGCCAGAAGATGTGGAGGAATAGGAGAAGAAGAAAGGCAGGTATATTTTCACCCCAAGAAATATCTCTGCTTAATCTAGTTGTCATACTGTTCTACCATTTACCTCAGAACAACAAATTAATTGTGGTGCAACATCAATGTCAACATGAGACACATCTCCATTGAGTTTGAGCTGTTCCTCCTCCTTTTCTTCACCTAAATCTTGCTTAATTTGCTCTGACAAATTCTTCTCTTCTGTAGCTACAGTAACTGTATTTTCCTGGACCAAATCTTCAGCTGTAACTTGTGTGTGCTCAACTGGTACATTTAGTTTACTGCCTTCTGGTATGGCTTCCACATGCTGCGTATTTTCTTCATGTTCTTTCCTTTTCATGTCTTCCTCTTCTTCCTGTTCTTCCCTGATGACTTCCTCAATTGCCCTATGATGTGGCAGGTATTCTCCCACCTCTTCATCCTCACTCTCACTACTACTGCTGCTGCTGCTACTATCTGATGGCAATGATGAAGAGTCCTTTTTTGACACGTGCTCCACCTTACATGTCTCCCCAGCATCAGTGGCAACTTGCATTTTCCCTTTGTTGGTTTCGTCTACGACTAGTGTTTCTTCTATCCCAAACTCTGCCTGCTTCTTCTCCTCCACTATGTCCAGAGTCTCATGTGAACTCTGCACAAAAAACATGGATGAGGATAAACAAAAGTAGAGTATATGAATAAATTAAAATGATGAAAATAAAATTAGCTGATAGCTGGTTCATGTCATATGGAAGACAAAAGATGGCTGTGATGGTTAACTGAAAAAAGAAGGAAGGAAAGAATGAAGATGGATTGGAAGAGTTAGAGCCAAATTTAGCCATGGAAAAAAATCTGCAGAACCTTATCAGCATCGCTGACTCCAGTACAAGGCCCTTCTGCTCTGGAAGCATGTCTCTGTGAAACAAAAAGCAATCAGAGGACAAAAATCAATGCATAACCCTTTTTACCAGTGTGACATCCTCCAAGCAAGCTTTTAAGAATGTATACACATGATACTAGAGAGATGCTACATACTCAGTGCAAGATGGTAGTTGCCTTACACTTCATCGAAATATTCGATCAAAAGTAGGTAAGAATTATGGAAGTTATTATTGGTGTAAGAATTGAATTATGAAAGCCTGAAAATAAAAAACATGAATATACTAGCCAGTGATGCTACCGAGGCAGTTATTTCTCTCAGTTAAATCAGAAATTAAGAATAAATAACATTAAACAAAAGTAAACAGAAAAAAATAATGCTCTACTGCCAGTTTGCCATAATTTTAAAAATTATATAAAAAGCCTTATTGCAAGATTTCATTAGTTGTTTGTCTTTGGTCTTTTACTTTATGCAACTTAATGAGAGGAAGACTGCTTAGGGTAGTATGTTGTCAGAATAGCAATACATGATTTCCAAGAAGATCCTGTAAGAATTCAGTTTGGAGGCAGAAGAATGATATTGAAACAGCTATACTAGTATTTGTTACATAACAAAATAATGACGGCTATCTGAAAGCCCGCAGCAAATGACGTATTAGGGTGTTAGATTTTTTTAATCGAACAGACTTTTAGTGAACAGTCCGCAGCAAAATTAAGAGCTCAAATGAAAAAAAACCACAAAAATCAACACACCATCTGTGACTTAATCCTAGCTTTTATTGCTGTTTACCTAGCGCAGCACCTACGGAGCGTAAGCTTAGCCCAGCACTGATTCCTCCCTGTTTCCGGCGTGCTGCAGATGCAGTTAAGCTCTGAGGCGGGCACGCCGCTCTAAGGCAGGGCGGGACGCAGTCCGGGGAGCAGCCCAGACCTGTGCCTGTCCCTGTGCCTGTCNCCGCAGCGCCCTCTGCTGGCCCCGGGCTGGCGGCGGCGAAGGGCCCGCTGGTGCCGGCGCCGAAGCGCTCCTTACTAAACAAAATGGAGGTTATCTCCTCTTCCAGGCTCTAGACGGGTCAGAAAAGGGAAAGGAAAGAATTAGACAGCGGCGGACGGAGTGGCAGCCACCTACAAATGGGAGAGGTTTGGCGAGAGAGAGACGTGACAAAGGCAGCGGCAGGAGCAGGGGGGCACGGACAGGGCGGACACAGCACAGCCGTGCGCTGGGGCTGCGCCTGCACCATGCACAACACAGCGAGACTTACACATCGACATTTACACGGACTGCCCAAACAGCACGCTTTACTTAGCTGCTAACTCCGTATTTACTACTGGGATTTTATTTTTCCCTTTTAAAATCCATTTTTGGCACCTTCTAAAGCCCAACTGGATCAGAGCTCTAGGGCTCTCAGACATACTTGCTTAGAATACATACCCACGGCGCTGAAATGTTAAAATAGTTCTCACTTCTTTATAATAAATGTTATATATATTTTTTTAAAAAATACTTAAATATCCTAAGCAAATTCGTGTCGATTAAAAATCTGCTTTCCCATTTTAGTGTGAAAACTTGTATTTTTTAAACATACAAGTAAGGTGACACAGTGCTTTAAAGCGTAAGTTACGTTCATAATCTGGTCTATTTTCTGTAGGACTATAAATCTGTACGGTTAAGCAAACTTTTAAAGTCCACGTGGATACAAGCCTCTGGAAAGGCTACAATTCTGTATTCCAGCTTTCATTCCACAAGCTCTGGTAAGAAGTTAGAAGTAAAAGAGGTTAATGTAAAAAGCCAACAACGTACAAATGCATAACATGGACATAACACACATGTGACAACATTTCATGAGATAGGTTCCAGCCTTCCCGAAGGGCACTACAGAGAACCATGCCGGAGTGCCAAGGTGCCATGCACACAGCTGCCGCCGTGGGGACTCACCGTGTGAGCAGGGACGTGGAGTATGAACGGACAGAGGTTACACCATGCTACTGTATGCACACTACTACGCGGATGGCATGCAGAAGAACAGAGAAGGGAAAAGAAAAAGAACCCCTAACTTGTTGTTTTGGTTTTTTTTCCCTACACTAAAATTCAAAGTTTATTTCAATGGTGGCTAAGAAGAGTTAACAGGAACACAAGTTATTAAATCTGCCTTCATGCAACATTGAATATCCATTAGGGCAGTGTGTTCCTTACCCCTACTTTCTTTCCCTAGTTTACACCACCCCAGAAACATTCATCTATTAACAGATTACATCAAAAGACAAAAATGTCTTGATCCTCCTTTCACTGTACTCTGGTACCTTGCTTTCTGATCTCTCAAAGCAGTAAAAAAAAGGCAGGGGAAAACCAAAATCTTTATGTGGTAATTGGTCAGACTGTGTGCATCTCTCTCTATCCCTGCTCTCCCTTGTATATATAATTCAAGACAGGCACATACCACCCATCTTTTAGCATTTTCCCACCTTCAAACTTTTGGATCTTCCAGTCTTTTAAAATGAAAACCCCAGTCATACAATTCATTTGATAATGTAACTCCTGTTCCTCGGAACATTTAATAAAAGGATTAAATGTATAGACAGAATTCATCAATTTTGTATCAGCCTGTGTTTAAATTCCTGGCAAATTCTTCTGGTACATGGTCATACACTCTAATAAGAAGTACTGTGGGAAATGCATTAAAGAAAAAAAAAATATTGTAGGTATCCATAATACAGAAGTATTTACCCTATTTGTAACATATATATCAATGTGTCAGTTTTTGTTCAATTAAGTCACAGATGATGTGCACTTGCAAGAGTATGGTGGATCTAGAAGTATAGTGACACAAGTGAGATGTACCCAAAATAACATTTTTAGGACACAAAAATTATTTGTAAGCATTTCCGCTGAAGCAAAAGAAGAAAAAGAATATCAGCAGAGGTATCCCTGCTTTATTCTCATCTATTATTCAGCTATCCTAAAGGCAACGATCAACAGGCATCCATCAACAAATAATTCAGGATGGAAATACAGTTCCCCAAAAGTCATAATTATGTATATTAGTGGAATAGGAGTGCCAGCTTCATATTAACCTAAAAGACCAAAAGTGATGTAAAAAAGCAACATCACAATTGCTACTCATCATCACTATCACACTTCTACTAGTCCCACTAGTTAGAGTGCTTTTCATTGCATAGATATTATCAGGGACAAAACCTCCCTCTTTTACTTAATGAAAAGAGAGGTACAGAAGTGCAGAGGTATTCAGAAGAGGTTGCTTTTGAAATGAAGCTGCTTACACACCATTATTGATTTGAATAATGATTACATAGTGAACACACAAAGGAAAAGTTATTGTGTGAAGTGTCAAAACTGTAAGCAATTATTTCCACATAGAACCAAAATACATGTTTTCCTGTCATCCTAGTCACATCAAATACAGTAATTTTCCAGTGAAAAACTGGGTTTCTTTTCAGTGGCCATTCAGAACTTCATGGTTAGTTTGATGTTTAAGCAAAATGTTGCTGGCATTCATATATATGTGTATCTATACACATATAAACACAGAGATCCTGGTTTACAACTCAACATTCTCCTTTCAGTACTGGCTTTAAAAAGTTAATTCCATCAAGGGAAAAAAAAAAAAAAAAGAAAAAGAAAGAAGTGCCCAAGCCACCAAGCTAGCCCATAGCAGATACAGCGAAAAAGCAGCAGGTTTCAGGGCAGCCACCTTATTGGTTTCCTCTGGTTTTGCTCCAGCAATCCATGGCTGAATCCATTGTTTCTCCTTCCCAGGCAGTGTTTTCACTTGGAAAATGTGGTCTCCTTTTTTCTATTTGGTTTTCATTTTATAAAACCAGTGTAAATCAACAAGCAATGAGACAGACATACACTATACAGTAAACATGAAACCAAATCATCTGGAAGTGACAGAACATACTAGATGAGCAAAAAAATCCAAACCAAAAATCACCAGATAAAAAATAACTTGCAGGGGCCTCAACTTCAACAGAAAGAAATCAACACAGAAAATACACACAAACATGTAATAAAAATTAAGTTACACTTCTTACATAAATGTCTCTTTCAACCACAAATATATTTATAGGTATTAAATGAATCACTATGTCATGAATGTTTGAAAATATAACCAACATTTATATCTGTGCATATATCACTATATGTAGAAATATTAAGGTACTACTCAGAAATTTGAGGAATTTCTTGACAGTAACCACAAATTAACAAAATAAAGAAGTGATACATAGTTAGTTGCTGTGTCCTCTGTATGCACATACTCACAGTTCAGATCGCTTACAAATCTTATTGAAATAATGTCCTATTATCAAAAATAATTTTGTAGCATCAGGCCTGCTTAATTGAAAGCTCACCTTTCTGTGGACTAAAAGAAAGCTGGAGAATTTAAGGGGATAGGATAACATTATATTTAAGGAAGGAAGGGTGGGAACCATGGTGATAGACAAGGACAACAACACAACAAACTGATTGCTTTAAAAGACTGATTTACACATCTACTGTATGAAAGAAATGGCTGAGAACCCAGTAGAACTAAAACTTTCACAACAGCATGAAGAATTTGGGTAGGTTTCTTGCTACAGGCATTGAGGATGATATTTGTAGAAAAACTGTATTCCATACTGCTGTTTTAAGGTTCAGACAGGAGAGGTAAAGAGAAGTAGATTAATTTATTTTACAGAAAGATTAAGATAGGCAAATTTTAGCAACTACAATAAATGTGTCCTGAAGTCAACGCTGTAAATTAACTGATCACATAAAGTCCTTCTGAAACAAAACACAGACTATGTGTGTATTTATGCACAAGCTGTCTATGAAGAGGTAAAGATATAGCAAAGGAAGGAAAAGTTCTACTGTCACTGAAAAATTATCTCTATCAATCTGTGTAAATCAGAGTGAAATTTAAGATATCCTTAACACACAGGAAAATGCTGCCATCACTTCCGTTTTCTTCTAATTCAGTTGTTCATGTAGAAGAATAAAATTCCACCCACTAATTAAAGTCAGGTCCAATAGTAATGGTAAAAAATTAATGCATACTTAGTATAAACAAATATTATATCAGACAAATAAAGCGTTAACCTGAAGGACAAACTGCATTTGCTGTATGACATAGGAGGGTTGTATGGAAAGGCATGCAGACAGGTGTGTGCAGTGACATACCCCTTGTGTCTGTAGGGACAGAGGTGTGATACGCCGCTTTTCCCACTCATTTGGGCGTGGTTCGGGTGTGGATTCCATGAAATTGCGCTTGAGCTCACTAATGCTAGCCTGGTGTTTCAGTAAGTCGTCCTGGGTCTTATCCAGGTCCTAGCAACCCGCAACACAAAACAAAGTAGGACAAAACACGACAACAAAAGCAAACTTAACTGAAAAAAAAAAAAGAAATAGAAGCACCCAAACCAAGAAAAGTGCCTTGTGTCTTGTGTCTGAAATGGTGACCTCCTTTGTAGTGCCTCAAAATATAAATGTTTAAGGCTGTAAGGGATCAGTATTTTCTGGTTTTGTTTTTCTAGTGAAGGTCTTACTCATAAACTGTTTCTTCCATATTTTAAATCAAAGGAAAATAATGCTCTATGTGGTTATTTAGCAAAGAGCTACTTTCATCCAAAACATGACACTACTAGCCCTTTGAAACAATAATAATTTCCAGGAACTGTTTGCTTTCACCTAAAATTTGTAAGAAGAAAATGTTTCAGGATACCGCACAGCTAACATAACTGAAGGTAGCTGTAAGAAAGAATAGTTTGACCCAAGGAGCATAAAAATGCATCTTTCTTGATATTACAAGCTCCATGAAAAATACGTACATCTGTGAACACAATACTGAAAGGCCAAACATACAAGCAGCTAACACCTGCCTAGCTTCAGAAGGACAGCTCATTGTGCCTCTATGCAGGCTTAAATTTACTGGAAGAATCAGATTTAAAGACTTGAAACCTGTTACCTGCCAATTCTACTTTTAAGAACCGGACAACAGACAGACAAGTAGGAATAGTTTTTGTGCATGCCAGTACCAAAAAAATGATCTAAATTGCACCTCCATAGACCAGTGCCAAAGGGGACACCACAGCGTGAATACCAAATGAGATTTTGTCATGGCCATTGAGGCCAAACTGCAGCAAACCTTGGATCAAATAACTACAAGGTATTCTTTCACTTTGTACCAGCTACATGGCAGAGGTGAGGTTCAGGAATTATGCCAAAATGTAACTGCTCTAGTAATGAGACAAAAATATATATGCGTGGCTTCCTTGGGAATTTATTGTCTTGTAAATAATAATGGCTGTGATTTGGGGGGAAAAGCAGATTTCACCCTGCGTTCACAATTTATCCTCCTTCCAGCATTCCAGGTCTCAAGAAAAGCCCATGTTGCTTATGCTCACTCTAACACGAGAATATTGTTTCACTTGTATTCTATAGTTATATTCAAGTTTAAGCCTTGGATCCATTTTTAGTAAAGAACTAAAAGACTGAAGATTGAAATGAAATATTATCAATGCAGACATAATTATTAAGGAAGTTTTGTCAAAAGAATGTAATCAGAAATAATTATGTAGGTAAAGAATCTGGATTTTTTACAAGGATTTTAAATACTTTTCAGCAGAATGCTCTGAAATCTACCATTTAATTTAGGTTAGGATTGTTATTGTCAGTGATTGCCATGCAAAGATACTTCACATTAAGTCATGAAAAACCCACATCCCAAACTCATTAGCTTCTAATTTCTTTTCACTTGCACGTTCAGCCCCTGTAAGGGTTTAGTGCTGCACATCTATTTCCTAACCTGGAATAAGCCTGCATGCATTTTGAACATTTGAACCTCTCCCCTTCTGGCAACTCAGTAGGATTGTATTGTCACAGGACCACTTTTCATCCTAGACTAACAAATGAGACATTAAATATGTCCCCCTAAAGTTCGTATTTCCTGAGTGAAGTAAAATCTTGTGCCAAAGGCATTCTATTATACAACTGAAGCTTGTAACAATTCCATCATTATTTTAAGACCTGTCTTGGCTTGACACAAGGCACATTTCTTGGACTTGATCAAAGCAGTTATGCAATGCACACTTTCAGTGCTTCAGTAAGTTATACACAAGCAAAGTTTCAATACTGATCAAAAGCTGCAAAAAGCCATAAAACATTAGTTGGGTTACTGCGATTCACACATCTCCTTATTACTGAACAAAATCAAGGACTTTCTTAAAAAAACACGTTTTTGTGACAAAGGGAATTATTTATAGCCCCATCTGGATGAATAAAATAAAGACAGCAGTAGGATTTTTTAAAACATCTTCAGTTATTAGCTTAAGTTATTAGCCACAAGTTAAATGATACTGATAATAACTACAGACACTCTCTGATAAAATAATTGAGATTAGCAGTCTATATGAAAATTCTTAAAATAAAAATATCTACTCCAGTGACAACGCACTACACATGAACCTATTGTTCAAAGCTCTTTGCTGTTGCTCATCTACAATGAAAAACAACCTTCAAGAAGCAAAATTTACTTCCATTTCAAAAGGAAAAAAGAAAGCAAATATTTCAGAAGATATCCAAACATTCCCTTTGAATATCTGATCCTTGCATAATTTCTCAATGTTCCTAAAACCAGAGTCAGAAGCAGAATTAGTCTTCTATACTTCTACTGCTTGCCCCTTACTAACTGTATTTATTCAGCTAATGTATTTGAGGAAGATTGATTAAACTGGCAAAAGCTGGAAACTCTACTCAACAGAAGATGCAAACATTGAGGTGCAATGTACAAAAATCCATTTAGAATTATGAATTGCATCCATGTGTCTGCTCTGTCTAAATAGGGCTATTATTCCCAGTTGCCACCTTGAAAACATTTAGCAAAAATACACAAATTTACATTCAGTGTTCAAGCTGAGGGTTGGTTGTGGGTATTTTGCATTTGTTTTTTGTTTAAGCTCAGAAACTAGAATGGTAACATGCAGCATTTCCAAGCTGGTTTTCCCCATGCACTTCATGCAGTGTGTCCATAACAGCCTGCAGGTGACCTCCCATCCCATGCAGCCTGGCAGCCCGTGAGAATGGAGAGTACTTTTTGTATTACATACAAACCTCCAACATTAAATTGCTATGTCTGACATAAATATTTTCCCCGTCTACTCTCAAGGAACTGATCTGTGAAATTGAGCCACATAAACAAAACAAAACAAAACATAAAGAACATAAAATGGACCAGCAAGTAAATAAACGGGGACCCTTACAATCAGACAGTTAAATAAAGGAAATAAAATGGTGAGGTGAAAAGGCACTATTCAAACAAAACCCACGAAAATTTAGGGTGCTAACAAGGCAGGCAGCTACAGCCAGGTTCAATAAAAGAACAACCAAGCACCTTCTGCTGTGCTTCCTCCTCTTCGTGTTCCACCTGCGTGAGCGCATGACAAATTATCAAGAAAAGGAGGTGTTAACATTGGCTTACAGACTAACACAGAGGCTTCATCTCTTTGTAAATGCTGCAAAGCGTGCTGGATTTTACAGACCTTTACTTTTTCGGCCCCAGATGTTGAAATTAAGCGACTTGGGTCTTCTTGCACCTACATTGTTGTAGAATGGCTGAAGTAATTTTTGGCATAAGTGGCATGAAAAATGGAAGTTTCACACTGTGTCCCTTTCTTGCTGAACTTTTTATTGTTTCCCAGGTGAAAATTTAAGAATGAGTAACAAAGAAAAATGATATGCATAATTTCTATGGTAAGCGACTTAAATTCTGCAACAGAATGATGGGAAAATGGAATCTAATCCAGGAATTCTTTTGGGAAAAGAGTTTAGGGCTCAAGTTAAACACTTAAACACTGTATTTACAAGCTGTCCTAAATTTTAGGAATGTTGTCTTGGGATGAACTGTTTGCACACACACCCCCCTCCCCTTGTTAAGTGAATACATTTGCTCTTAAACTGCAATTCATTCTGTTGGTAATTTTCTGTAGCTAATCTTCATATCTCCAAGTATTCTGAATGCCTTAAGGAACAGCATTCTTTAAAAAGTGAACCACTTCCCAGTTTTCTTTCCACAAGTACGAATAACAATTGGTAATCTTAGGAAAAGATGCATTTACAAGTAAACACTGTGCAAATCCATAAATTTGAAAATGGATTTACTGCTCATACTGTTGCATTTTGGATTCTGTGTGAATGGTGTGGTACATGTAACATTTTTATTAATTTCTGACTTATCTGGGGTTCTATTTTCTGTAACTATGCTGCAAATTATTGATTGAATTAGGCTACAGAAAAATTGAGAAAATCCTAAAGTCATGTTTTTTCATTATTTTATACTTAGACTGGTATTATAATGACATTGTAACATATTTAGCATATCTTTAATACGTACATTGGTTTAGCAAACTTTGTTAAATGTAACATTAAACAGAACCTCCTCCATTTTGATTCTATAATAATTAGTTCAATATTTTCTTTGAGGATCAAAATAGAAGACCTTTTTCTGGTGGTATTGCTGTAACATTTGCAGCAGATATAAGGAAAGGAGGCAGTCTGTCAGCCACTCCAAATGATCAGAGCAACATACTGGTGTGACTGAGGCTTCTGTACATTTTAGCAGTGTATTCCAAAGAATGCTCAGACTTCAGTGATACAGTCTGACATAACCTACAATCCCAGCTAATGAATGAAATCAGTCTCAACTGCTGATAGAGATTAATCAAAGCATGTAAAAAATGAAAAAGTGCCTTGGACAGACTCAGCTTTGCACACACCCTTGTATAGCTGAAATATCTGAAATGTGGAATAACGAAACACTGATTTTAAAGTATTCGCAATATTCTGAATCCAGCTTTTAGGAATTTCGTTTTTCAGATCTAAACAGAACTTCAGAGATGTGCATTCCAGTCAATGCATGCAGGAGACAGGCATTTTAAAACCAATTGACAGTGCAAATAGAACTTGCAAATAGGATCAAATAACGTATCTATTGTTACACAGAGCACTTTCATTATTCAGATTTATGTGATCATTAACATTTTGAACTACAATGCAAGTCCACCTGCAGCTCAGTATCTGTGGCATTCAATGAGATATGCATGCTGTAGAATATTAGGCAGAAAAACCATGAGCTATATATCGACTAAAAATCCCACAATGGCAATTTTTCACAAATAAGTAATGCTAAAAAGATACAGATATACACATGTGCATTTGTGTATTTATATATGTATTTACAGGCATGTACACAGAGACACCTCTAAACTAGGAAGTGTGCAAAACTGAGCAAGCCTTGTGAGAATAAGCATAAATGCAATGTGCAAGTGTCAACATTTAAGCAGCAAAATTACACACCTCCTCTTCCTCTGCTTTGTCATTCAGGTCATTGCCATTAGAGCTACTAAAGGAAGTCACCTTAGGCTCCAGATAGCAGAGGGACAGAGCAAGAGGAAGGGAAAATGTGAGTGAAAAAGGAATAGACTGGAAAGCAGACAGAAGCAGGACAAAGACAAGGAGAAAAGAGGGGATGAAGGAAGGAGAGGTAATAGGAATATAGTGCTGAAGGCCAGGTGGGAGGAAAGAAATGCAAACATCAGGAAGGCTAGGAAAAGTAATATAGCCATCCTCATCAAGCAGTGAACGGAAACTAAAAGAAAGGCATCTGAAGAAGCTGAATGAGACGCACAACTCAGTGCTTTTGTAGTCATTTGTACGGATTCTTCCCTCAACAGCAGGGGAGCCTCGACTAGCTAGGGGTCTCATAGATTCAAAGGTATTAATTGGTGAATCTGTTCTGGTTTTATTATGATCTGATGTTTGTTCCATGGAATTGCACTCTGAAATGTCTGGAATGGTAAGGAAGGGCTCTTCAAAGGGATCTTCCTCTGAAATATCTGAAAGCATGTCGATCTCCGGGACAGGAGACAAGTTTGTGAGATGGGATGACACAGAATGGATGGGCAGTGATGACGGGTGTATGTGAGTGAGCTGAAGAAAAAAATTCTGTGCACAGTGGAAAATGAAAGCACAACAAAAATGCAAGTTTGAAGGCACATGAAGAGGGGAAAAAAGAGAAATTATTAGTTAGTGAAAACTTATACTTAGAAGAAGGGATAGCTTTACTAATGCAATAGAAATAAAAATAAAAATCCTGCTGTGTTTTACAAGCAGCCAACTTGTTTACTTCTGTGGATTATGAAAGGAACCCTCTACAAATGTTTTGTTCTCAGGCTGTAAGGAACTGTGCACTTTTGAACTGCAGTAGTCACTTAAAACAGATGGAAGCAGACAGACATTCAAAGCTTTGGCAGAAAGGTCAGAGGACAGCGCAGTACACGAAAGACAAGCTGGCACTTCTTGCGTTTATAACTGTTTTCTCTAAGACTTAAAGAGAACCAGAAAGGAAAAGAAGCATCTGCACTAGGGGAAAGAAAAAAAGCTGTTCACAGAATAAGCGTGTGTAACAAAACTGTACTGAACAGCTTCCTGGAACTACTTCCTGAAATACTGCCTTCCCCCTCCACCACTGTTTTGGTTCAAAATATTGAAAGATACACCACTTTGAAAACAAGGGAGAATCACCATTTTACCAAGCTCAAAGGTAAAACATAGTAATTTATTTTACCATTTTTCTCCCATAAGGAAACAGTGTGTGCCTTTTTTCTCATTTATTTCAAAATGATTTCAACATGCCAGCAAACAAAAAAAAAATGTAGCTGTGGTATTTGTTCTCTTCCTACACTTGAATGCAGTGGGAACATATGAACTGCACAGAGAAACTCAGCAGTCTCACTAAGAATAAAATGGGTAGCTAACTTGCAAAAATGTTTCAGGATAAAATTACTATTTAAATATTAAACTTAGTTCTGGAGAATTGCTGAAATAGAAATGATCTCCAAGAGAGAAAGACCAGCAGATTTTACCTGGCACTTTAGGAGGAAATTTTTACATCAAATCATACAAAATATAAATTTAATTTTTTGACCTATTCCCCCAGTAGCTCAAACAAACAAGACAAGCAAACATTTGCAACAGGAACAGATCTTAACAGGAACAGTACTTAACTTTTCACAGAAATCTATACCTTAGTCAACATACAAGTTTTTAAAGGATGAAATAACTCTGCAAACAAAATTGTAACCTATGGTAATTCAGCTCAATCGTAATATACCCAGCTTCGGAGACTGTACACAACCACGGTATATTAACATTTTTATTCAAGTCTAAACAAACTAAGGAAGTGAATAAAACATGATTTATCCTTTGAAACATTTTTTTCAAGAACTCATGCAACCTTATTGAGCATTTAAATTAGATTTATGGCAATAAAACAAACTCTAGGTCAGTGCCATTTAGAAGTTTGTATTCTCTTTTGCTTACATATGCTTACATTAAGTTAAACACACTTAAAGAAAGCACTTGACAATTTTCCTTTAATATTTTAATATAGTGTTCTGTATGATACTCAGAACTGATAGACACTAAATAACCACACATGGACACACACATCCCATGAATAAATAATTTTGGTGTGGAAGTCAGACATACCTTTCCATCCTGAGTCAAGTCTAATTGTGGAGTTTTGAGTGGACTTTCATCTTCTTCTCTGCCACCTTCTTTTAACTTGGCCTGACCAGCAGCTTCAAGATCAATGATTTTATCTCCAGCAGCCTGCCCTCCAGTAGCAGAGAAGTCTCTTAGAAGACTTTGGTCTGAAATACCCATGGGAGCTATTAGAGAACAAAATAATTTTGGTTAATTTGGATAAGCTGAAACATTACTTCAAGTGTGGTCTCAGAAAGTACT
Organism: Buphagus erythrorhynchus; assembly: GCA_013400855.1. Lineage (NCBI taxonomy): Eukaryota > Metazoa > Chordata > Aves > Passeriformes > Sturnidae > Buphagus > Buphagus erythrorhynchus. Next base: position 42,222 of record VZTT01054105.1, read on the forward strand.
GAATAGAGAGGAACAGTAATTTCTTCTGATGTGCCAGCTGCACTTTTGCTAATACAGCCTGGGATACAGTTGGCATTCTTTGCTGTAAGGGCACTCTCATGTTGACTCGTGTTCAACCTGTTCCACAGGAGTCTCCAGATCCTTTTGTGCAAAGCTGCTTTCAGAACAATCTCATCGTGCTCAAAATTTTGGCTCTGATGTTTCAGTAAGAGTAAAAGGAAGGACCTGAATACACATGCCTGCATGCCTAAATTCTGTAGATGATGCACAAGGGATGCCAGAGAAGCTTCATTATAAAACTGTTGAGAGCTGTGAAGAATTCAAATTGTTACTAGACAAAAGAAGAAGAGGAACAAACCAGACTCAGTAACACTGATGTGGCGATGGATTTTTTGGTTGCCACAAGAAGTCATCACATGCTATACTGGTGCAAGCACTTTTTCCTCATATTTTCACTTCAGTTCTCAGAAGGTAAGACTTGGTAGGTTTCCCAAGAAGGTGTCACAGTTTGTTCATTTGTCATAGTACAGAGAATGAATATTTGCAGAAGTAAAACTCTTCTAAGTAAAAGATTTTTTAAGAAAATAATATGAAGTTGACAGCTCAATTGTAGCTAAACTCACATCACTGTCATGGTTCACTTTTATTCCAGTGAATGCTGTTTGTGCATGGCTGAATCTAAGTCAAGCTTCATGTTATTTTGCTGAAGTGTTTTTCTATTATACATTATTGTAGAAATGATTTTGAGTAATACATGTGCTTCTACATCTCTCACACACAGTGCTGCTATACCTGCCTTTGGAAAGAATGCCTGTTTCCAATAAAGAAAACCAGAAGGTTTTTCTGCTCAAAAAAACCAAATACCAGTAATGACAAAAAAAACCTTTAGCTATTCAAAGTCAATGTAAAAAAAATTTAACTAAACACTGAAGTACTGAATAAATATACTAGGATAGCAATATACTGAACAAAATGATGGAAAACTCTAAGAAACAACTGGTTCAGCCTTTTCTGTTTAGAGACCCTCAGGACAATCCAGATCCTAAAAGATTCCACTTACCAAACAACTTTATTAAGAGCCTATAGTGTGTGCCTATGCCTTAAAAATGGTATGAGTAGTGTACACAGATGCTACACACCCAATATAGAGAACTCCATATATTCACAGCAGTGCCATACCATTTAGGCAGTGACTGAACTTAATGTTTAGGTCACCTAACACTGACAAGTACCTAAAGTGGCATTAGAAATTGAAATCGTCCAATGACCTTCTGGCCATCTGTAATGTTAACACTTCCGAATGTTGGTAGGTCAGAGTGGCAACACATAATGTAACCAAAACACTGCAAAAACATGTCAAATTTCACACCTCCATCAAGGCTTCTGGAAACACGTTTGCTGGAAGTGCGTTCGAAGTACGGAGCTGGTCTGTCTATGAGGTTGCTGGCCTGTCGCGTCTGTGCCTGCGTACGGCCGCTGTAGCGGAACTTGGAACCCAGGGTCAGGAACTTCGCTTTTGGAGGCTGTTCTGGTGATACAAGTCTAAAAGGGAAATATGAGGCAAGTCAGTTTAAAAGGCTTTAAGTATTTACTGAGGTAATTTGAAGCTACTTATTGTACTTCAGTTCACAGTGCATAATCTGTGCTCTCCAAGAAAGGATTCTACTGTAAGCTCTTCAAAGACCTTTAAAACAATGCATGTTATTTAATGTTTGCAATTGGAATCCAAGTGATGCTGACAGCCATCACATTTTTCCACAATATGACTAAGCATCTGGGACTCCTATCTTATGGTGCTTTCTTGGTTAAATTTTAATTTTTTGTAGAAAGCTGAAACCATTATGGGTCATATAGAATACCCTTCAGATCTCTCCTTAGAATGTTACTTATAGTAAAAGCTATACATTCCACTTCCACTGCCTTTTCCATATTCTAAGGTATCAATACAGCAGCTGCTCTTCCTCAAGGTTAGGGAATGGTATCTCAAAGCTGTTTAGAAGGGAGTATCAAGTAAAAAAAGATTTAGAAGACTGGAGAGTTGCTACCCAACAGCAACAAGTTTAACAGTCTACATTCAGTAGTCTACTACTACTCTAGTTTTGTTACAATGTCATGTATAAAATTATATAGGTTGATGTTCGCTGGATATAAGGAGTGGGGGGAAGAAGCATATTGTGAAAAGGGTAAGAAGGAGAGTTACATGTACTGTTAATGCTGGGTATGTGTATTTGTACCATAAGTGTTGGAGTTCTTGTCAGAAAGTCCAGAATGGGCTACCCAGGATGTGGCACTTAGTGTCATGGTTTAGTTGATAAGGTGGTAGGTCATAGGTTGGACCTCATAATCTCCAAGATCTTTTTCAACCTGGGTGATTCTGTACCACCATCATGTGAGTTTGAAGACATGTCCTCTCTACATCCCTGAATTTCCTTCAGTATGAGGACTTCAAGTTCATACTTGTTTAACCCCTATTGCTTGTACTTTGTTGCAACACTGAGGGTCCACTGCCATCCTTGCTGATTAGGCAGTCATCACTGCAAGAACTCTTCCCAGTCCCCGCTTCTCTGGAAAGGCCTTGGAAGTTGTTTCCTGGATCAATGTAATGCTGCAAATACACGCTCACACATCATGGCCTGTTCTCTCTCTCTGTATCAGATTATTGCAGACAAAGCTTCTTGATTTGAGAATTTGCAAAGAATGAGCAACTCACTGAACATCAACTTCTTCCAAGCAGAACCAGCAGTTCATGTGCCATTTGTACTGAGGATGGCACAGATGGGCAAGCCAGAGCTCAAACTGTGCTGACTTTGTTCTCCTCTTCTGAAGCATTTACACAGAAATATCTGTGTCAGCAGAATCCGATCCTACATATGTTAAGGCAGTATCCAGTACTGG
>VZTT01054106.1:0-18792 GCA_013400855.1 Buphagus erythrorhynchus
TTTTCCCCCTCCTTTCCCCCCTTATTTGGGACACAAGGTGATGCTGTGAGGGCTTGTTAATCTAACTGTTCAGGAATTATTAATATATGTGTTTTTGTCACCAGAGCACTGCAGTTCCCCCCAGAAGGTTGGCTGCGCCTGTCTCTCAACAACGGCAGCATCACTCACTTGGTGATACGTCCCAACGGCAGAGTGGCCCTTCGAACACTGGGTGACACAGGTTTCATGCCTCCAGACAAAATCACACGCACCTGAGTGAGCCAAGTGGATGGATGGCTGTCCAGGAGCTGCCTCTAGTCTCTTTGCACTAGCACATTCTGCTACTGTACCACTAGATTTTTATTACATTGGGATGTGATGCTGTCTTAAAATGTCCTTTAGCCCCATTCCTCCTTCATATCTGCCTTTTACTCCAGAAAAGAAGAAATCATTGTAAGCCTGAACATGTCCAGTCCTTAAGTATTCCCCAAAACTCAAAGCTGAGCTGTGGATTACAGGTTGAATGTCTGCTCAGCAGTTGCAAGAGCACTGACTTTTCCCCCACCCCGCTGTGAATTTCTCTAACCAAAGCTTGCTCCTGTGGGTGTTTTTCTTGTGGAGGAAAGTGACTGGTGTGGGAACAGCCTTGTATCACACTGCAGCTAAAACAAAAGGTGAGCCAGCTTGTTCCAGCTCCTGCAAAAGTGACAAACAGGGTATTCTGCTGTCTTAAGGACAAAGGGATAAAGCTTCAGTTTTTGTAAGCTGTTGAGTGTGTATGTTGTTTTGTTATTGTTCCCCTTTGCCCCCAAAAAGCCCATGTAAACTCTGCCTGGAGGTAACAAGCATAAAGGAAAGAGGGTAAAAAACCATTTGCCTCAGAGCTGTGGTGCTAGAACTAACTGCTGCTTATATTAAGTGTTCCACCATCCTCAGGATGTCCTTTAAGATGTTAAGAATATTTTTCAGTCTTGTAAAGCCTTTAACCAAAACATGGTCTGGAGAAGGCTGTAGGGATGAGACTGTAGCAGTAAGATGGGAGGAAAGGAAAGCAGCAGTCTTCTCAAAGTGCTTTCAATTTATGTCATATTTTTGAGTGCTCTTTCCCATTGATTTATATTTGTTGATACCTTACTTTCAGAGTAGAGCAATACCACCGAGTTCAGGGTAGTGATGCTGCAGGTCAGAGGTCCTGCAGCACTGGAGCAAACTGCTGTTGCCAGAACGGTGAGCAGGTAGCCATGGGACAGCTTGTCTAGGGCAGGTGTACAGGACAGGCACTGGGCAGAATGCTCCAAGTGCCTCCTTCATACAGCTCTGACATTGCTGGGCTTGTGGGAGGGGAGGGCTCAGAAGCATTCTGAAGCTTGCTGGGCACCTGAATCGATGTAGAAACTTGGTTCAGTTAATAGGTGGAGGCTTGGGAAATTTCACCACATGCATTGTCTGCCTTGGGGACAGAGTACAGACTGTAGGACAGCAAACAGAAATAGGACAGCAGCCATCAGTAACTTGTTTGACAGATTCTCTGATCAGTAAGGATGTTGATGAGATGCTGAACTTCTGTCAGAGCTGCATGAAGCATAATCAGGGCACACAACCTAAGGAGAAGAGGATTTAAAGGCTTGATAATGAACTGCTGCTACATCAGGATACCTTCAAGGAACAGGGACTGGTAGGGAACAGACTGATTGTTGTGTAGTGTAAGGTGTGGAGGGCAAGAGGAAACCATCATGATGTATCTCTCATTGATGCAATGAGAATAATTTATCAGTTTTTGTCTATTAACTTTTTAAAAGTTTTGAATAAAATACTTGGTTGTCTTTCTTTCCTGTCTCTTCAGCTGAATGGCTTTATGGGCAGCTGTAGCAAGTGTGGCTGGAGCTCAGCAGGGACTGCTGGTGCAGGACCTGTTGTATCCCTCACTGCTCAGGGCAACAGCTCTTTCACCAAACATCTGAAATGTAAACTTGAGGTGGGAGCCAGAGCAGGGAACTGTCATCAGCCACAGAGCTGCCCAAGGGGGAACTGCTGTAGCCTAAGCACAGCCAGTTGCAGGGCTGTGTCACCACCACGAGGAACAGGAGCAGCAGCACCTGTAAGATTCTGTCATTTTTATTTTTGTGTGTGTGCACATGTACCCTCTCACCCATCCCCCTCTACATCCCGTGAGTCAATGAACAAGCTCTTGGTGGGCTACCAGACACCACAGCACCTCCTTGCACAGGTACAGAAATTAACAACAGTTTTGGTGACACTTAAGGTGGGGGTGGAAAGTGTGAAATTTTAAATTATGTCTTTTTTACCATAGTCTGAGTTCCTGTCTGTAAGACTCTTCTTTGAAGTCTTTGGAGGTGTAGTCCATTGTCACTGTTCACACACACAAAAGCTGCAGGTATTGTATGAGCAAGGCCTGAACAAACCAGTGAGCTGCCCTGCCACGCCCAGCTCCTTCTCCTCGTGTCCCATACTGAACACAGGGTGACGCTTTCAGCTATTCATTTGATTTTAATATAAAGTGGGATACTTCTGTATTTTTAACATGACACTTTGCTAATTAAAAAACAACCAACAAAAACACAACTAATTTTTTGCACCTTTAAAAGTGAACTTTTGGCCAAGAAAACACAATTCAAGCACTATCACTCTGATTTAAAGTGTCTCCACAGGCTCAGTGTTGAAGGGCTTTCTTCACAAAATCACAAATTATCAAATCACTGCATAAATTGCTATTTTTGTCATAGCTGAAGTAAGACATTGTTAGAAAAATGACCTCTTAAGTGCAGTACAACAGGACTAATGCACATTATATAACACAGTTAAAAAAAATACTCTCCTGACTGAACCAAAACATTACAAAGTGAAAGGTAAGGTGTGGTGGGTGTGTGGGTAGAGGGGTGGGTGTGGGGGGTGTCTGCTACATGTACATACCAGTAACATACATTTAAATATTAAAATAATAAAGCAAAGCATAATAAAGGTAAAAAGGACAAAGAACTAGAGTGTTAGTATCAAGTCTCCTGGCTCAGTAACAAACCCTTAGCAAAAGGGGACCAGGGGGGAGAACAGCAGCTGCACCCACAGCACCTTACCCCAGCAGCTTGGCTCTAACATGGTATTAGGCAATTACATCAGATGATCAATTTCTCCAGAATGATAAAGATATAATTTACATTAAATTATTTTAAAAACCCAATCAACCAGCCAAATAAACTTCAATCTCAAATCTTTTGGAGTAAAACTGTAGGTATGTAGGTTTATTTTGAGACCATGGAGCCTGCTACATAAAAAAAAAATTAAAAAAACCTATGAAAAAGTCAGTCAATATAGTTGCTAAGAGAAGGTTATGTTTTTGGTTCTGGGTTTTTTTTAAAACATGCTTCCTAGAGTATGACACCCCCCAGGGCCCTGGTACTTGTCTGGAATATGACTGAATGAGAAGGATTTATGTAAAGTAGCTCTTCCTAATGTCCAGCTCCATGGAACTGGGCTCAATTTTAACAAAAGAACAAAGCCTTTTTTTTTTTTTTTTTTTTAAGAATAATTTCTAAAAGAGAAGTCTCTCCCCCTGTGGAGAGGTACCGCACCAAATCATCCAACTTTGAGACATTAAAAGACATCCTGTTCAGAAAGCCCAGAGAAAAACTGTATTTTATCTGCCCATAGTAAGTGGATGCCACTTTTTTTTAAAAAACTTCTAAAAGAACAAAAAATTTAATTAAAAAAATATATTACAAAAGGCACTACCGAGCTTGCAGAAGCATTAAGTGCAGTGTTTAGGTTTGTACCAATCCCGAAGCCGTGAGGGTGCACAGTTTGTGTCGAACAGTCACTGCCGTGTGTGCAGCCGGGCTCTGCAATGGGCGGGACCCGCCCGGCCCCTCCTGCCTCCCACCCGCTCTTTGCTGAACTTGGTGCCCTTCCCTTCCAGCTCTGACTGTGGCACCAGCCCACCCTAATCCATCCCTTCTCACCAGAGAAGGTCATTTTCTGACCAGATTTATCTTGTAACAGTAGATAGGTATTTTCTTTTTTTTTTTTAACCTAGAGAGCTGTTTCTGGAAGCCTTTCACGCAACATTACAAGCACTAGGCTTGATAGGGAAAACTCTCTGGAGTTTCAAAAAGCTTTCTTATTCTCAGCATCATGCTGTCAAAACAAGTCATTCTTACAGAAGGCTGCAGAATAAAATTATTGACTGCTGTAACAAAAACTCATTTCATTACCACATCAACACTAGAGACACAGTAAAAGCTCAGGTTTCATAAAAATATTTTGTCCTTAGTCCTCTCTCTTTACAGTTGGGAAATAGCCACCTCCTGGGCCACTGGCTACCATGCTAATATATTACAAACTACACCATTAAGGTATCTTGCTGGTAAATTTGCTGAGATTATTGCTGATGTGCTTTTGTGTAATAACTATTCAAATCTGCTAGTGTTAACAGTTTCTCTGGGGAAAAAATAACCAGCTAATTTTTTAAGTTTTTCTTTTCCTTAAATCTTCCCACTACCACTTAAAGGAACCCCAATAGTTTCTACAGTGCCCTATTTCTAAAGCACTCAGTAGATCTCAGTGTCTGTAACAGCCTCAGAACAAGCAGAGACTCGAGGGTCTCTGCGCAAATCTGTGCACACACACATGGACAGACAGGTGAGGGTGGGTGTGGGAATCAACTGCCCAGCCCAGCTGCCTGGAAACACTCTTTGCTTTAGCACAGGGTTTCACATCTCTCTCCACACTGCAAAGGTCTCCTTGCATTCCCAGGCATGTTTTAGGCTTTTCCCCCTGCAAGCAAGAGAATGTTTCACTTCCTGCCATCAATCTCGTCTCCCTTCTGTTTGCTGATGATGCATTTCCTCGACTATCCAAGGTCAAGAAAGGCAGTTGAGGGCTGTGTGTTCATTACAATGAGGATAAGTAGTGATAGCAAATACCACCATTGCTAAGGGACAGTTCAGCCCACTGTGGTACTGGCAACAAGGGTTAATACAGCTACTGGACAACTGCACTGTCACAAACTTCTTGCTTATCACCAGTAATAATCTACCTTGTATATGGCATTAAGACATATATTCCATTTTTTAAACATACAGTTGTCCTCAATTGAGGAAAAATAAATAGCCAAGTACAAACCTCATGTCACCTTAGTAACATTGTAGTTCTTCCTCCACTCTAACAATGAAAACAGAACTGCAGTCCCGGGCTGATGAGCTGTATTTTAGTGGGCAGGAGGCTCTGCAAAGTAGCGCAGGACGCAGGCGGGGCTGTAGCGCCCAGGGCTCCCCGGCTCCGGAGGGAACGGGGCAGTGCTGCCGTGTTTTCCTGGACTTCCTGGTATGGGACTGCTTCTTCCTGAACTGGGATACATTGAAGCATTTGGAAGGCCAGCAGCGATGGACTGGGACTGGAATCTTGCCTTCAACGCTGGACTTGGCCAACTGAAAGAAACCAGAAGTCATTGCACACTTTTGAAAGGGAACTGCAATAATGAGAGCAGCACTTTAACTCAGAATCACTTTAGATCTCAGAACCAATGCACCAGCTAAGAAAAATCCTATCTGGTAGGAGACAGATCTGGAAGAAGAGAAGGAAAAGGAAGAGCATGAAATATTCTATATAGACGTGTTGCCCCAGTCAGTAAGACATAATTTCTTTCAAATTGGCCACCAAGACACACACCATTCTCCACATGCACAATTTCTTTGGCCTGGGGTAATAAAGGGTAAAAATAAACTAATAAAAAGATGCCTAAAGATAGTAAATTCACCTTAACATCCCTCGGCACAACCTAAGCACCACAAGGCAACAAACACAACATTCCTCCACTGCATCAACAACAGGGATGAATTACAAACCAACATCACTGAGTCCAGTGAAGGACCCAAGTACCCAATCAGCAAAGGGAGACACTGGCCAAATGGAAAATAGTCATGTCTGATTTGTCTGTGGAGACATGCTCAAATTAATTGGAACAGCAGTGGAATGGAAAGACATGACTGCAGCACCAGGAAACTCCTTATCAATAGACACCAGTCAAAAAGGCTTTGGTGATTAACTTCAGAAAACAGTTGATTCTGCTGAATATTTAAAACATGGGTTTGGGGGCAACAAGGCCTGAAATTCTGCTATTCAAGCTGATCCACTAAAGATGTATTTCAGCTCCTGTGACTGAGTTTGCAGCAGTACCTTTGCCTGTCAGATGAGGAATAGGATTGCACTGCACGTTTCCATTTGTAAATCATTGGGAATTTCTGAGGATCGATCTCTGCTCCTTCTATAGCTGCTAAGACATCACCATCCAGCTTCGAGGGCTGCTCCCTAGAATGGAAACAGGACTAGATGAAAAGAGAATCATGTGTTCGTTCAGGCAATAAAACACCCCAATTCCAAACCACTTAATTTTATATAAGCAAAGAGATTGCCTGTGCAAGTAAGAGTTAGAAAAGGCAATTCTTACCCAAGAAGGAATAACTTTAAATTGTCATTTGTGGGTGAAGTCTTCGAAAGAAACTTCTGGGAAGACCGTTCTTGATGTTGTTGTGCCTCCTTAGTCTGAATTCCAGATTCTCTGGACACTCTCTCCTTTTCTAATGACATTTTGTAGTCTGTCCTTAATGTGGTCTCTCCATGTTTTCCTGTAACACTTGGCTCAGAAGAACTTGCCAGTGACACTGCAGAGCAAGTCTTGTCCAGAATTCCCTCATTCTCAGTTTTTTGAGTGAATTTATGTGATACTCCTGCAGCCTCTTGTTCTTGGAATGACAGGGTTTCAAATTCTGACATCAAATTGGAAATGGGTGACATGAAGCATTCTGAGCCATCATGCAGCTGCTTTCTGTCACTGATGATCCTTTCACTGGACACAGGACTGCAAAACCCATTTTTGCTGGCAGCAGCTCCCTTCTCGTAGTGCCGAGGGTGAGCTGAGGTCTCTATGATGTTTCCTGCATGCCCCATGGACAGGATATCACACTCAGCATCTCCAATGGCATCAATGCTGGGCTCCTTGGACACCAGAATGGGGCTGATATTTCGTGCTGCATTTTGTCTGTTTTTTATTTCTTCTAAGCTCATGTCATCATCATCCTCATCCAAAAATGCTCCAACAGAAATGGAATTGCAGGACTTTTTACTTTTGCCTGTAAACAATTATAACAACAGCAACACATAAGACTTTAAACAGAATGTCGAGTACATAAGCTAGGAACAAATACACAATCTTTATGCCTTACTCTATTTCCCAAAGACCTCTCTGATTTTATGTAACAGCATGAACTAACCTGACTAAAGTTAGAAATGCAAAATGCACATGTGGCAAGCAGTGGTCTAAGGTACAAAGGCTTTCCTCAGTTTTGCTTCTTGTGCCTTTTTACACTCAGAGTTGTAAAGAATTATTCTTTAATTTTTAAAATGTTATTTATTCCATATCTGTGGATTACAAAATTCTATACTTTAAGATGAATGCCCAAATGCTGTGAGTGAAAATACAGAGGATAGAGGTTTTCTTACAGGGATTTCATTTGGGGGCTACACTCAAATAAAGCACTTCACATGAAAGATAAAGATTGTACTTCTACATTCAGTGTTGTTGGCTCCTTTTTTTTGCTGTAATCAGACTGTTTGTGTAACAGTAACCACAACAGGTGAATATTGCTTCCCCTGGGCACCAAGCTTTTTCTGTCCCTCTTGTCCCCAGGTACAACCCATTGTTCACAGCATTTCCCCTTTTCTTACCAGAGGGATGTGGAGTTTTGTATCTATTGCAGGTTTCATTTTCCCCTGTTTCTGGCTGAGCCTTTTCGCTCATTTCACAATGACTCAGGTACTCTTCTAATTTTCGCAGCCCCTCCTGGGAAGACAGATCAACAAAACAGCCCAGAAATTCCCAGTATTCAACCCACGGGAACCCCAGCTCATGAGCTAACTCCCTGCAATAAATAAAATAAAACGAATCATTTGTGAAGACATAAATGTTAGTTTGACAACAACTTTTCTGATCACATTTTAACAGCTACAAACAGGAGCACAAACATGCAACCAGGCAACACAATCCCACAACAATCAACAGTCTGCAAAAGCACAGACACATCCTTAGCAATCCAAGTATCACCTCATTTGTTCTAGAGCATTTTTCACATTTCATCTACTATTTTTACAGTTACCAGCATAAACATGACTATCTTTAAGCTGACTGTATCTAGACATCAGATAGAGAGGAATCCCCACTGATACTGCATTCACCAGCTTTTTCTATTTGGGAATGGGAGAGGGAGGAGGAAGTGAGGGATTATTTTAAAGAATTAAATGCAGTCAGCTTTGAACAAAGTATTTTTTTCCATATGTTGCTGATAGAAGGTATTCTAACTGCAGGGACACACCACACACACACAGCTTTTATAAAGCAGCATATTTGTATTAGGATCTTTTCACTCTGGTCCCTTTTAGCAATCCCTCTCTTTCACAGAACAAACAGGCTAGGCATAATTTTAGATCTGACAAATGAGGCAAGTAAATGCCTGTGAAAAGCATTCCATACATACACCATCAATAATAGCCAAAATATCTTTATTGCCAAAGCTAAGAAAGCCAGGTCTCACATTTTAACTATCTTGTTTACACAAAAATACAGTAAAAATCCAACTGCAAAATACTTTGTCATATATTTCTGCAGAAGCTTTTGCCCCAAGATCCTGTGCAGTAAGTAGTAATTGTACTCTCAGGACAGTCTTTTGCTTTTACATGCTCTATTAGTAAGTTTTTATATTGACAGTCTATTAGATACCTTCCAACTCTTTCAACACCTCTCTCCAGATCAGATTTCCTGACATTGTGAAAGAAGCCAGCTCTCTCTCGAGGTGGAGTCTTCCATAGCCTGCGAAATTCTTCAGCCTTTAAAAAACAGAAATTAATTCAAAAACTACCCCCCACAGTATGAACTAACTCAGTGCTGGCTCACATCTGCCTATAGGTCTAGAAGATGTTCAGCTGCTTGCTGTCCACAAGTGCTGCTCAACTCCAGCCGTGAAGGATCTCACACTGGATCCAAAGTTACTCCTTTCACTACTGGTGGTTACTTTGATCTCTTGACTGCTCATGAAAGAGAAGGACCATAATGTACAATCATCTGAAAATCAACTGCACGGACACCACATCTGCCTGCTTTTAATGTGTGTGCAGCAGGAAACAGAAGTGTCTTGAGATTTTGCCATTCATTCTGTTTAATTACAAATGCTTCCTGGTCATTGTGTTCTAGGATGCAAAGGGGATATTTTTATATGCACAGACTTGCTACAATTATTAGAATAAATTCTTGCTGTCTATTTTGAAGTTGGAATGCTTCAAGGGATAGTCTTTGCAAAATCCTGCACTTCTTGACTGTATACGACAAAGACTGCAATGATGACTAATTACATTCAGACATTAATAATACCTATCAGCAATCAAAATTATGAACTGTTTACACCCTAGATAATATTTTTCAGAGTACAAATTATATTTAAATTTCTGTCAGTTGAACAGAAAATTGATCAAGAACATTTAGGAGAAAAAGCATTAAGCATTTTGGTAGATATCAGTCTTAAAGAACGCAACCACCAGATGACACAAAGTCCTCCACTGTATTTATTCACTGTTTCTAAAGCTGTTGTACTTGCAGTAGGTTCACATCAAATAAATGAGTCAAATAAACACCTGTAAGTTTGGAATATATTTAACAGGTATGTAAGTATTCCTTCTGAAAACTAAAGGTTTTGCTTTTCCACTATACAGTCAACACATTTCCAAAACCATCCCAACACCTACTACTTGGTTGTCAGTTCTTCCATCTAAAAAAATATATAAATGTTAACTCAACAAGAAGAGATTAAACTGCTTCCAGCAGCCAGTGGCATTTTCTAGAAATGAGATAAAGATACAGTTAAGGTTTTTAAAACTGATTCATAGCTGCCTTGAAAGGCTTTGCTTCAGGTTAGAAAGTTACAGCAATTAACTGTAAGCAATGAAAGGTTTGCCAAAGGTGCTCTTTTAATAGAATCCGAGAGGAAAAAGAAAACAATTTTTGACTGAACTTCTACTCTTATGATTTACACCACATTTCTGTTTCCAGCAATAAAAAAATATTTACAAGTTTCTGTGCTTCTCCATGGAGGACGATCCATCTCCTCAGCAAAGAGAGAGCCACAACCTGTACCAGGAGCAAGCTCCACACAGGGAACCCTGTGAGGATCTTTATTCATAAAAGAAAGAAGCATAAGCACTGGAGTCACAGAAGTTCTCTCCTTACCTTTGAGGGGCTCATGGGACCTGCAAAAGCTCTGATGGACAGCACTGGGTCTTTGGGGCTGCCAGGGTATTTAGGCCAAGTTCTCTGGGGGCCATCGTCCGTCTGGTCGGGCGACCAGGGCGCCCCAATGACCGGAGCTGAGGAATTGTCTTCTGCCCTCAGGAGTGGGACATAATAACGACCTAAAATAAATCATAGAGAGCCTTCTCATTCAGTTTATGTTACAGCAGCCTGCTGCTTCTTCCTGGACTATCAATGCACCCACACTGAACCATCCCACTTTACTTCATTAGTAAAACTACTTCTAATTCACTCACTGATTCAGTGGCTACAGATCACATTTTAGTGTAGGTTCCCTTCTCTTTCAAACACAAAAACACCTGCAATGATCCACAGAGCCCTTGCCTCAGGGTCTTTAAGAAATTTCACAGCCTCCTTTTGCAAATGCCTAAATACACACAACAAAACACAGGAAGTTCTATGTCAAGGAAATTATAAAATTACAGGACTCCCCAGCATGACAGATACACCTCTTGCCCTATAAAAGATTTTTGTTTCTTTTAGATTGAACACTCTGCTCCAGGCTTACTGAATCAGGGCCTTGCCTACATTACATGAGAGCAAACTTGTGATCCATACATTATGAGTTCTGACTGTCACTTTAAAGACAAAAAGTTCTCTGTCCCTGCTCAGTTTTAGAGTTTCTCTTTGGTTTTCAGAGGATTGTGCAGAAGCATCATTTATAAACTGAAATGCTACAGAAAGCAAACATAAGACAGCAAAGAGCCAAAATACATGCCTGATATAGTACAAAATTCTGCATACAGACCTTTCAAGTACTCTCTTATCTTTTCTTTTAATTCGGCAGATTTGTTCTTGCTTCTTTCACAAACTACCTGTTAATATAATTTTAGTTGTTAGAGCAGCATAATAACCTCAATTTCAAATCAATTGCAATGTGTGTTCTTCCTGAACAATCATATTATTGGCCCCATCTCACCCAGTACTTTTAATTCATAGTAGACCAACTAAAATACATCCAACTCCATAAATTCTGAAACTTTTCCACAGACACAATCAGTATAAAATATTTTTAATGTTATACAGAATTTACTTTTTAATCATGACACTAGCACCTTACTACAAATCTTCTATCTGTGGCAGTCAGTAATGTCTGAATATGAAAAATGCTGATCAGGATAACATTTCTGGGTTTGCTGTGGACATGGAGAGACTTACTTCTGCTGGAGTTTGATCATATTTGTTTCTTGGACTTTTTACAATGGCTGGGTGTGAGGTAAGCACATTAACCACATCCAAATTCCCAAACTTGCAGGCAAAATGCAATGGAGTATCAAACCACTGCAGTGGGAGAAAGGGAAAAATTCACATGCACTTAGAAAGATGACAAAGTCAATACCACACATTTAATTTTGAGACTGAGGAAAGCAGATACATGTCATGACTAATTACCTCAGCTCTTAACAAATCTTTTCCCACTATAGTGCAGAATAACAACTACCAAACCCACAGAACTCATGGACAGCTCCCCTTCTTTCTCTTTAAGTCTCCCTTGCATATCCTTAACCCCTTCCAGTTGCTTTAATAATAATAATAATAATAATAATAAAGAGGCAACCCCCCCCAAAACCTTACCATTTTATCTGGAGTGTTCAGGTAAAGGTCAACAATATATTGGATGCGTTTCTTCAACATGACATCGTTATCATCTGGGTACATCAGCCGCATAAATTCTGGATTTTCCAGAGTGTCCAGCAATAACTGGCAGATAGCAGGCTGATTCTCCTTGGCAGCAACATGCATGACATTGTACCTACACCCTTCCTGGAAAAGAAGACCAATATTAGAATGAACCTCAATCTAAATAGCTTTCTTACACCCAGAGATGAAACTGATTTAACTGTGAAAATACATAGGTTTCTACACTGAGTCTTATATGGATATTTTTGTAAACACTTATCTTTACACCCATATTATTCTTATAATTGATGAAATTATTCTTGCACTCAGTTAGTGCCTTTATTTAAGAAAAGAATCTGGCAAAAAAGGTATATTATAATATTACAAAATAAAGGGAGGTAGGAAGTTCAGTTTAGATAAAGAGCAGGAAAACGGGTATAGATATAAAAAATTCAGCTGCTTTGCTTTATTATATAAAAAATTTCAGCAACTTCACAAAGCTGGTCTGATACAAGTTGAAGTAAGATTGTCAGTGTTTGCTAAATGGCACCTTATACATGGTTTTGGAATTTAATAGGGGTGCTTGGGTAAGCAATGCTGTAGGAACACCTAATTACAGCCTAGGCCCTACCCTGCTGCTTAAATTTAGTCTGTTTTGAAAAAGATTGCAATTACTTGGTGGAGACCAAAGAGTAAGAAGACAAGACTATTCTTGCACTACTGAATACAACCATTTCTCTCCTGAAGAACTGCACACTCAGCTCCTTTAGCTCTGCTGGAGCAAAGGGAGCTCTCAGGGTGACTTACAGAGAAGTGCCCCAGCTGCTGTCAAGGAACAGAGAAACCCTGCACTGGGTGGAACAAGGTGTCTTGAAGGAGGAGCAGGAAACATCATTCCTTCCACTTCTGCTTTCAGGCCCCAAAAGCTACATCTCTAAACCAGAACCTGGATTTCCCCATTTTGTTGCTGTGTTTTTTTTACCTGTACAATTGTTGGGTTGTCTCCTGACCCGATCAGGTAACGAGGGTTACTCCAAATAAGCTCTGAAAACGTTGCTGTGTCTCCTTTCTCAACAGCTTTCCGAAGCTTTGCTGTGAGATCTTGAGTCCGTGGACTTTTGTAGCTGTTGGCTCTCTCCTTATTCTCACTCTCAGGGGAGCATAAACCATCTACCAGAACACAAATCACTCCTTTCTAGACACATTCTTTCCAGTGATCACCATTTTCACACCCAGGCCATGAAAATTATGCTTTTAATCTAAACCATGTATTAATTTGGCATCTTTAATATACAGGAGTAAGGAAACTGAACTCAGTAACAAGACATTTAAATACACTAGTAGTTAGTAATAGGGAGGGAGAGGAAAATGATTAATCATCTTGTAAAACTGTTTCAGACTTTAATAGGGGACTGGTAAACTTTATAATTACCAGTCTGCTCCCATCCAAACTTAAAAGCAAAATTCAGCAAGAAACAACAATTTTCTGATTATTAAAATTGCTTCTGCAGCTCTGTGACTCCTGAATCCTTCTAATCTAGCAGCTGGGGACACTGAAATATGATCAGTGCTTACCATTTTATTTCTGAACTTACAAATTTACTTAAGAATTGAGTACACTTTTAATATACTGTGCAATTTTATCAGTGTTTTACCAATCCTGAAAATCATGAAGTCCATAAGTAAAATCAAATCCTACAAATATGACCACGGACTACTAAGCCATACAGACCATTACGTATATTTCAGCTTTAGAAGAGTAACAATTGTATTTTACATTTAAAGCATTTTCCACATTTTAAACATTCTTTTAAACTTCAATTTATTCAGTGCTTCACCCTTTGAATTTTACTGTTATTAGTATATTGGTAAGGCAGTTGTTCCTTCTCTCACCAAAAAAAGCCCCAACACTGTCGATTGCATTTACTGTTACAGACATGAAGTTAGTTCCCCACTTACCTCTGTTAAATGATCCCATTTTCACTGGAGACAAACATAAAGAGGACTTGCCTGGAGATGGGAAATAATCACAAATTCCTTTAGCAAATTTCTCAGCGTCCTCTCTATTTGTAAAAGCTTTAAAACGGGAACCCTTAATCATCTTAACAGCCTGGAGAGCTTCCTTCCTATCTTCATAAACGTGGATTCTCTCTGCAACAAAGAACCACCAAAGTTACATTGTTTCAATAATCTCAGATTTCAATTCCTAGAAAAACATTACAGAATTCTTAGACTATCATTCCAGCTTTGGTCTCAGATTGTTTCTCTTCCAAACATGGTATAAAAATCAAAAGTCCTCTTAAATCCTGTCTCTGGGAAACTGAGTAGGAGCCTCCCACGCACTCCAGGTAATGTCAGGTGATCCCTGTACAGGGCTCAGCCATTCCTATCAATCAACACCCTTTTCATGGATGGGCCACCTTCAACAAAGCATTTCACTTCCAGATGGAAAAGCAAACTCAGAGCTTACTGACCCTGCATTACTCTGGATGCTGTCTTGTTCAGAAAGACCAACTTTGTAACTGATCCACTGTCACAACTTTAAGATTTCTACAGATAATCTTAGATAATAAACAAATCTGACTTCTCCTTTCAATGATATTGTTCAAATAAGGATAGCTTAATGTACTTTTTCTTAGTAGGAATTCTTACTACTGTCTCAGAGGAAATGATCCTGTCCACTACTCTACTCCCATCAGGAACAGAAAGGAAGATGTGAAAACTTTTAGAAGGGATCATTTAAGCTTCAACTGATGACAGTATAAATAAGTTTTGATTGTTTATTTACAGGATATTTTTTATTCTTGAGAGAGATTAAAGGCACAGGATGGGTCCAAGAATAGCAGTAAGAAATAATTTTCTTCATCTGAGCTACAGAGGGTAGAAGATCCTCATGTGTAGGAACTGTAAAGGCAAACACCTGGGATGTCTTAAAACTGTGTTTCTTTGCCTCAGAAGATCAAATAAATACTATTTACAGGAACAAAGAAATACTTCAAGCAATGCTTACAATACTAATGCAGTGGTGCTCAGAACACCTGCTACATAAAAGAACTGTACTCAGACATGACTAAAATGCCTATCACTGGAAATAAGGGAAGTGAGTATTTACCATTCCTTGCCAGTATGTCGTCGTAAACTGGGCAAACACCATAGAACAGGGGGGGATCTCTGGACGGTGTCTGAGCACTGATCTGTGAATCAGCACCACAGGCAGGAGCTGAACAGTTCATGTGTGTCACAGCATCTTCTTCTGGAGGGTTCAGACCCACACAGTACCCAAAGTCTGCCTCCTCAGCAGCACTTCCATGGCTGTTGTGATTCACTGGGACATTTCCAGCAGCCTCCTGGGACAGAGCAGACCCTTCCTCTTCCAATGCTCCTTGCTGCTCCAACAGTGCCTGAGCCAATTTTTTTTCAAAAATAAACCTCGTAGTTGCAGTAATGGGCCCACATTTCAGTCCTGCTCTCACAATCTCTTCTCTAAGCTCATCGTGGCTGAGCTTCTTTAATCGGGATAATATTGTATCCATTGTTATCTCACCTACAGGAAAGGCAAAAAAGGAGAGAAACTGTAAAAACCACAATTTTTCTTCTGCTACTTAAATGGTGTATTAAAGCCAAGAGAAAAAGTGCCTCTTAGCCATTTCCTGGGATTCTGAAGAGATCCTTGCAGTGCAGAGAAGACAAAATATTTTTCAATTCAATGTTTTTAAGCTACCAGACCTATACCAAGTTTATTTCCTCCTCTCTCGACTACTTAAAAGAATATTTACAGCTTACATTTTATTCTTGGTAGTCCTTTTTCAATTTCTTCTGGAGCAAAAATTCAATCTAGAGCATTTATTCATTAAAATTTATGAGGGACTGAGAAATATTTGATTCCTGACAAGAAAGGCACAATGTATTTGTGCAATGCTATACAAGGACACAAGCACCAGTCAGCCCCAAGAAAAGGGGCTGCACCTCCAGCTAAAGGCACAGAACTATTTCTAGTATTTCCTTAAGACTTTCTGGCTGACAGAAGTCTAAGGGGTAAGCACAAGACAGCAACCAGGGCAGGCTTTCTCTGGCTGTGATGCAAGGCTGGAAATATGTACACAACATGTTGTTTCCCAGGCCTGTTTTGAGAGCAAACAGCCAGAAGACAAAAACAACTGATCTTTTCAGATCTCCCTCTTCAACAAAAAACAGAAGCTGGGAAAATTTCTCCATTTCCAATGGAACATCCTTCTCTCTGCTATGATACAATTCCCCCAGCTCATGTCCCTCCATGTAATCCACACTGACAGCTTCCACACTGGTCAGCCAGAAGACACTAAAACCAAGCTGATACCAACACAAACTCCTGGCTCTGAAAAACACAACTGAAAAATACAAGATTTGGGCAGCTCAAGAATGTAAGAAGCTTCAACATTATTTCATCAGGTACTGCAGCCATGTAGCTGCACACAGGCTGTGACTTTCCAGGCACACACTGCTCAGGAAGGGAAGCTCCAGACAGAAATGATTCAGCTATGCTATTCCCTCAGCTTGCCTTCACTCCTGCCTTACACAGCCCCTTCCTCCACTGCTGAGCCATTTCATGAGGCCTGTACTGCTTTGGACAGGGGTGTATGGCCGTTTTAGTAGTTTATTTTCAGTTTCAGGTTTCATCCTCAGTTAACAAAACTAAAGACTACTTTTCATATACTAAAAAAAACACAAATGTACACAGTAAGTTTCTGTAGCTTTCAGCAGCAGTCAATACAACACCACATTAAGTTTCATTGCAATCTGAGTCAGAACAAACACATTCCTAGTATTAGGAAATACTATGAAAATGTACTTAAAGCCAAACTTAAATAGTCTTTCAATTATTACAAGACAACAGTCATGTGAGTTTGAGGGTTGTTTCCTTGGAGGGACATTTCCTTCGAAAACTGTCCCTTTTTTTATGAACATCTTGTTTTGAATGTCTGTGGTTAGAGAACAACATCATCTCAGTCCCTGAACATTTCACAAGTATTAACTGGGAACTTGCTGAAACAATGGGAAATCAGAGTATTTCCAAGTAAAAATAAACCACCACCAAACAGCAGCAGAGCCACAGCTGATGCTGCTGAGCCACTTCCCCAAAGTATTGTAGTTCCCTTGTGATTCCTGAGCCTCCAAGCAACCTCGCTGTTTCGATTATCTGACTTGCCCACAAGACTACAACGACAGATATGAGAGATCCTCTCACTTGTTTTCAGTTCTTAATCTTCTATTTTTTAAAATAAAATTTAATACCAGTATGTTTTAATCAAGGGATGTGCCCCTAAGGTCAGTTAAAATATCCAAACCTGCTATTCTAAGGATTTTCCTTTTGAGACCGCATAACTGTAAAATGACAAGAAAGATGAAAACTCAGGGGTGAGAATGTTTATTGCAAAAACAGCTAAATGAAAATACTTTGAGCAGTCAACATAATGCCTCAAAGAATTAACTGAGAAATGCTTCTATCTTTAGGGTTCAGAACTAGCACGATCATTCTGCAGAAGAGCAGACCTGCACATATATATAATTCATGTATGGAGGGTAGACAGGAACACACAAAAATCCTTCCTGCCTTGTGGTTAAGCAAAAAAATGCTGTGAGGGAGTGATTTCTGCTGTCTTATGTTTTGACAGAACCTGGTACCTAAAACCTAGTGCTCAAAAATTTTGTCTCTTTAAAGAAAAAAAAAGTTATTTATTTTCTGCGTCTATTACAACTCTGGCACGACTGAATCAAAATGAGATGACAAAGCAGACCAGCAGTGAAGAATCAGGTTTAAGATCTGCGGTTGGTATGAAGAGTTTTCTACAGGGCATTTGGTGTGGAAATGGGGAAAACATTGTTGGAATGACAACACAGAACACTCACTAAATCCGTTTGTGTTCTGACAATAAGATTTTAGCTAACTTAGATAAGCATCATAGGTTTTTAATTTCATGACCTATTTTAATCTGTCCAAAACAAAATTTGTGACTTGCAAACCTGAGAAACAGCAACTGCTCGTTTTGAGACAGTCCTCCAACCGCTTGTTACATGCAGGTGCAAAATCAAATTATTTGAACTGTAAAATGTATTATATAACTAAAAGGATCCAGAGCACAGCCAGCACTGAGGTTGTTACCTCTTCTAGTTCAGCACGTAAGGCCTTGCCAGTTACCTTTACAAATATGAGTAACTGCTTTAAGAACAACCACATGTTCGAGGGTTTTTCCAAATCAATCAGAACCTGGAAGAATGGGCATGAATTCCATTTTCCCCTGTCTCACTGGATCAGTATGAAACAGCAGAATCTCCTCCCAAAAAAAAAAATATAAAATTAAGACTAGACCCATGACAGAATAAACGACTGACTTCTAAGGATGGCAGTATTATTTTACTCTACTACTCTCATTAAATCGTGCAATAAATGAGTAATGTAAGAAAACTGCTCTTCTTGGCTGGGTTGTTTTTTTTTGATTTTTTTTTTCCCGAGGCAGAAATGGAGAGTCACATCCTGTCTTTAGCTGTATTCGGCTGATAGGATTTGCATATGTTAGAGCAACCGTGGCTTGGCGATGGGGTGATTTGTCTGTACCGCCTGTAGGCAAATGAGCCACCAGTTATGAACTACGTGGCTGAAAGGGAACTGCTAAACAAACTTGAAATAAGCCACAGGAAAAGAAGAAAGCGATGGAAAAAGGGAAACTCAGGGAGGAGAAAAGCCCGGACCGGGCGGGCAGGGCACGGGAGGGGATGCGGGAGCGGGAGCAGCAGGGCCGGGGAGCGGGGCCGGGCGGGGCGGGGGGGGGCGGGGGGAGTGGGAGAGGGTC